>OMLC01055147.1:11860-35195 GCA_900302585.1 Regalecus glesne
CAGTCACTCACCTGGTATCTGCATGTAGAGTGAAACAAATGCAAACATGTAGATAGAAGCCATACACCAGAGAAATATCCGCCGTGGCGCTTCGGTGTGCGCCATAGTTGCGTAGCGATGCTTGATGGACTGGAGCTTTAGCCGGCGCTCATCATGGTGACCCGGGTTACGTCAGCGGAAAAACGTTGGAGATGGGAAGACGTTTTAGCGGGAAAAAAAATAATGTTAATGTTCATCTACTACTCGAAATAAAGAATTTTGAAAAAAAATATTCAATGGAAAGTCAAAGTAGCCAAAGGGTCTTGATGCATGATCAATAATCCAGGTAGGGAAATCTCAAAAGAGGTGAATTTGTTCAGCTGGATTGAACCTCTGATCCAGCTGAACAAATTCACCTCTTTTGAGACAAAGTAGCCAAACTACGCACATTTCGCGATTTTTAAACTATTGTAGCGAAATGTCTTAATGGATACTCAAAAGGAATCCACTTCTGGAGCCAGGCAGAACGCCTCATCGGAACCATGACAAGGACCAAAACACAGACGACGAGTAGTGATAATCAAAATTTTGGTTTCTTAAAAAAGCTCTAAAAGCAATACTACAACATTCCCCGATGAAAGAAAAGGTGACAAGTATGACCTTTGACTGATTTTATTGTGCAAAACGTATGAGGCAACCATATAGAATCATGGCAATAAACGAAGGTCTGCATGCTCCTAGTTGCAAAGCAACATGGTCTAAGTATTTACATTCAAGTTTCAAAGACCAAAGAAGAAAGCTGATCACAAACTAGCATAATGGATCCGAGTACCACTAATCCCCTGACACAATATGAGTCAAAACATAAGGATTCAATTGCACATGCCAAATGAGCATTGAGTTCACCGATATAATTTCACGCTACAAAAATACTAAAATGTTTTAGAGAACATTTACACTACTAAAGTTTTCTAATGGCACCTAAACTAGAAGATGTCATATTTGTTTCCAGCATCAGACATGAATATTAGATTGGACGGTTCAGTAGTATGCTGTGGGGCTATTGCTAAAGAGTGCCATGGCAGGTTCCTGGCAAAGGGAAAAGAAGTGAAGTCAGATAATCATGTATTACCCCCCCACACACACACACACACACTTGTTTCTCATGATTATGGTTTAGGGGAGATTTGGAGGAAGAGAGAGGATGCTGATCTTAAAGCGGTAAGTGGCGCATCATCAACTGGTCAGCAGTTGCCTATGTATAGGGATGGAACAGACAACTGAATTCTGTAAAATCTCCTTTAGTCAGAATTATACTGACATTTAGAGACCACCACTATGAAATATCTCTGGCGCTCGACCAAATAAGCCAACATCACATAGCTAATACTGTGTATCCAATCCACTTATACTGACAACGCTGACCCATTTATCTCAGATGGGTTTAATAAATGTAAATGGATGCATTTGTATATAGCGCTTTTCTAGTCTAGTGACCCTCGAAGCACTTTACAATGTAAGCCTCACATTTACCTGAGCATGGGGGATTAAGGCCAGATACCCTTTCCTGATGCCCTACAGTGGGATCAAACCCTTAATGCCTGGCTTGTGGTCACATGTTCTACCGCAGAGCCATTTTGGTAAGTGTCACCATGTTAAAGACACACAACTTAAAACTCTAATTTCTCTGGACAATGTTAAATGTCTGGTTGTTGCTTTTAATCTCAAAATATAATTTGTCTGTTATACCGATGATTAGAATTAGAATAAGATCAATGCATTTAAATAGATATATCTCAACAATTTGTTTAAAAATGTATAAAAGAAGACTAACTTGCAATGGAATTATAGATACTTTCTGGAGCAGTTTCATGGCAGTCTATGAGATGCTAACTTTAAAAGATAGCTAGGACAGCAGCCAGGATAGTTCAACAATATATACTTTTGAATTAGAAAATAGAAATGAGTACTTAAATTAATGAAATATCAGTTAGGTGTCTTCAAAGAAATATTTGAAAACCCCAGGTCTCCCACCCATTCAGTGTCAAATAACTACATCAACATAACTGATTTGTTGTAGTTCTCTTGGTTCTAGCTTTAGCAGGGAGTTACGAGCATTCATATATATGGCAAATTTAAATTCTAATTTTAGAGTAGATAATTTTAACCACTCAACTGCTCAAGCCATGGAAAAATATAAAATATATGAATACTTGAGGGATTTGGTAACCACTCTGGCCACTCTAAAAACCAACAGATTTTCAAACTATGAATACTGTTCTAGAATACAGCCTAAAATTAGGGAAATATCCAATCACATTTAAACAATTAATGAAGCACCTTTGTGTCCCTTATTAGTATGGTCATTTTGTGACTTGTGTTGTCTATGGATGGACAGATTGGTCATAGCTGCCATAAGCATCACCAGTGGAATGAAAGCTGAAAACATTGCCAGCAGACAAAACGGTGGCAGCTTTTGTAGACCCCATATGGACGGCTGAATCACACAAGCAATGTCTACCTGCAGTGTGGTTGTTTCTCTTTTAAGTTTTAAATCCAAAAAGCATTGCAATACTTTAAGATGGCTGATTTTCCAGACAGCAATGCCAGTCTGATGTGGTTGTCAGCCTTACATGGCTGGCAAGACAGATTTCTGCAGAAATGCTTTCTTTCAATATGAAATTTTACTCAAGATCTTCAACTGACGGAACATGTGAAATTATTCGCTTCCAAACCTGTGGAGCTCGTGTGAGTGTTAAGGCTGACATAACTTACTCATATTTGGATGGCTAAACTCAAATTGTGAGTACATGAAGAATGTGTATCCTGTGGATAGTGAGTGAGAATAATTTGGTTTTATGTAGTCCCATCAGCGCCACAGTTGGAGGCCGGTCCACTGTTCGTCATAGGGGGTGTGGCATCTTGCTCTGTATCTCTAACGAAGATGACAGCATCCCCACTCACATTAATAAGACACTGAGCCTGGACAGAGAACAAAGACAGAGAATAAATTGTCAGTTCAGTTCATTGACATCTGTAGAAATGCGTAATTTATAAAAATAGTATTTTTACTTCTTTCACCTTTGAAAATGATTAAGTTTGAGGATGCCAGAGAACGTACACTGGCCAAAGGATTTATCTATAAAGGTCTGATGCAGTTTAATTTACATATAAGCCAAAATTAACAAGGTCTAATTTTTTTTTACCAAACAAAAAGTAATATTTCTAATTTCCAAATGAAAATAACATCTAAAACTTTGAACTTGTTTGTGTGTACCTGGTTCTTATTGGGATTTTCCATAAACACACATTCTTTCATACTATAGGAAACCACTGCATTGCCCCCCAGGGCTGCCACATGGGCTCGAACCATGGCAAACACCTCTGCTATGAATGTGTGAAGGAAACCACTGACACCACCCTCCTGGCAAGACAAACAAATCACAGATGTTACAATGGCAACGGGTAGGTCCGGTAACATCCATGGGGGGAGATCTTGCGGTCTTTGCTGTACCATGGCCACATGTTACACATACCTCCCGTAGTGACGTGGTCTCTCTAATAAAGAACATGTTGATGATGCCAAGGTACTTGATGATGCGCGTCCCGGGGAGGAATGAGAGTGGCGTCATCTTCACCACAGTGACAGAGGTGCCACCAAATGAGCGGTTAGAGCGCAGTGAACGGGAACGTCCCTCAGGCAGTGGACTGCAACGTTCCGATGATGAGACTACATATCCAAGACAGAGCCAGGGGAGTGGGGTGCAGGTGGGTCCGTGAGAAAGATGAAGACATAGAGAAGGGGGTACAAGAGGGAAAAGAGATGGGAGCAGTTCAAAAATACAAGATAAAGCTGAATGCAGTTTGAAAATAATACAGGATAAAGCAGTTATGATCTATTAGGCTAAACAAATGTGCAGCACGTAAAATTGCACTTATGAGTGCAGGTATACAGTAGAGCAGGGAACAGTTGCGTACGCAAAAGTGGGTGTATACTTACATTGAGTGGGGATACACAGCTCTGCATTAAAAATACTGGATTTATATGCAATGGTGGATGTGTGGCAGTATAACCAATCAAAAGGCGTGCATTGCCATGCATCTCATGCAGTTGAGGACAGAAAGACAGCCACACAATGTCTGCAGACAGACAGACAGACCTGGGCACAGCTGTGTATGTTTACATGTGTCCATCTCTGGGGATATAGTGCTAACATCTGATTAAGTGCATGAGTGAATATAGTGTTACTTAAAGAGTGTTCTTATGTGTGTGTGAAAGAGGCTTTGGAAAATGGAGACAGAAAGACGACTATGAGCTTAGCTGGGCACAAATAAATGAGCAAGAGTGTGAAAGATGTTATTTCTACTGCAAGCTGATCAGTGCTGCTCAAGTCCACCAAGCCAGGACCCTTCAGAGCCAATTCAAATACATTAAATTGTAATTCATCTCCTGCACAACGATTATGAAGCACCCACCCATCCCAAGCTTTACTGTGATGTCACGCTTTCAGGGTGTTACGAATGAGAGGGGGATTACTTTAGCATGTGCAAGAACCAGGTAAGTACTAATGGATATGGTCACTCTTAAATGTTTTGTTGACACGGTGAAATAAAAAGTACAGTAAGAAGGTAGCTATGGGAAAAAGAAGGTTACCTAAGGCTCCGCTCTATTACAAATACAACTCTACAATCAACAAACCAGTATAATGAATAGGCACACTATACGCAGAAACAGATACATTTAAAAAAAATGAGGGGATCCATCAGCCGTTCTTCACCATTTTGCTGCAACCCACCCTACCTGGACAGATCAAAGCAAACACCTAAGGGAAAGAGGTTGGACACTGAAGAGGATAATATTTCTACCTTTTAAAGCACCATGGTCACAAAGTCAAAGGGATTTCAGGACTTATCTGCCTATAGGGGATCCCTCCGAGGAGCAGGGCTTCAACTTTCACACTCTAGCTAATAAGCCGGTGTTTGATTTACGATACTCTGGCCCCCAGCGGCATGCAGGGAGGGGTGTGTCATATATACGAGCATGTGTGAGAGACTGCACTGTGTACGTGAAAATGATCACCAGAGTGTGCTAGAGACCGTGTCCTCCTACTTGTCTTAACTGATCCACGTCTTATGGTGTGAGCTTTCAGCCTAAGCAGCTCTAGCCAGGTGCTGCATCTGTCTGCAAAGGAACCGTAATCAACGGAGGGAGCTGGAGAGAACACATGTACACAAACAGAACACACCAGTGCAAGCATACACACACACACCAGCCAGCCACATACACACACGCGTATGCACGCGCGCACACACACCCGCAAACAGAGAGAGAGAAAAAAAACAGGACACAAAAACAAAACGAAAACAAACAGAAAAAAACATAAGAGGATGACGCTTGGGAGCGGTGCAAGGTTACTGTGTCCAAGAGACAAAAAAGGATGAGAAATCACAACAGGGCAATGTAGTTTTGATGGTAGCCAGGAGGTGGGGATGGAAGATGAGAAAGAGAGCTTACCCCTGGATGAGATGTTGGTACTCTCTGGGACCCCTGTTGAGACACACACACGCACACGCGCGCGCACACACACACACACACACACACACACACACAATAAGCTAACTCGACACTCAACAGGGAGTATGCCAAGGTCTGACAACCCCTTGGCCTCCTGCTTTGGTGACGCATATGACTGATGCCTTTTCCAGTCCTAAATTCTAATGTTCTAACACGTATGCCTGTATAGACTAATTTATTCTTAATCTGGACTCTGAACATTGTAGTTTGGGCTGAAGTGGCTCAGCAGTACAGCAGCGTGCCTCCAAGTCAGCCACAGAGGGTTCAATCCCACCATGGGGTGTCAGGAAAGGGCATCCAGCCTTAATCCCCCATGTTCTGCAAATGCGAGGCATAAATTATAAAGCACTCCCAATAGTCATTAGGCCAGAAACATGTTACATAAGAATAAGTCCATTTACCATTCCTGAGGGATGTGATGTGAATGGAAGGTCCATTATGATGCTTATAAAAAAATCATCCATTCCCACATCTGTAGCAAGTGTCATGCTATATCTCATAGACAACTGGTATCTAGATTTCACACTGTTGTCTAAAGTATTCGTTCTCAATCTGGAGATTGGGACACCAGATGTGAGAAATAGCAGTACTTTCTCATTGATTGCTCTGCTCTCACAATATAAACGCCAGTGAGGCCCTCAGAGAACAACACATTACTAAACGTATGTATTTTTAGAAGATAATTCTTCATATTAGGACTAGCATAAAGAAATTGCAGTCATTGAATGTTATAGAAACCAAACATAAATCAATGTCACTCTTAAAAACGCACTCAATTTAGAGTCATTTGATTCACCTGAAGACATACATTACCAATAACAGCTTATGTGCAAATATTAGGGATGTATTTTAAGCATCAGCCTCTTAAGGGGGCACTGGGATCCTGTGGGATTGGTGGGTATTAAGGTGCTATTGTGCATGGAGGAACTATTGTAAAGAAATTCACAGCACAGCAAAGAGCAACTACAGACTAATAGCAGATGGAGTCCAGAACAACAATGATAATGTATAAAGTTTATATATTAAAGACTAATGTTTAGTAGGTTACATATAAGTTACATATAAGTAACCACAATTTCCAAAGCATAGCCTACAGGCAGTTCCACAGTCTGGGGAAAATAAAATAACATATTTTAAATTGGATTAAAGTCTTTATATTATAATAGAATGGATTTTAGAATATATTTAATTGAATGTGTTTGTGAGAGTCAAAGTATGTCGGGATGTAAGATACCATTAATTTCAATAAATCTAAAAACAATATTTAACAAAAAACCCACTTATTTTGTAATATTCTTACAATGAATTGTATTCTTACAATAAAATTTCTCTTCTGCATTTAACCCATACTATTGTATAGGAGCAGTTGACAGCTGCAGCACCCAAGGACTAACTCCAGTTCTTTTCCTGAATACCTTGTTCAGGGGCACAGCAAGAGTATTAAATAACATGCATGGTATTTTGATGGTGGGAAGAAACCCATGCAGACATGGGGAGAACAGGCAAACAACACACAGAAAGGATCTAGGATGGGATTTAAAGCCAGGAAATTCTTGCTGTGAGGCAACAGTGTTAACCACTGTGCCACCATGCCAAAATCAGAGCAAAGATCACATTAGCTGTTCTTTGTGTGAGTAAAGCAATGGTCTTCCTGTGTGAGTTTGGCAGCTTTCAAGTGTTATATTACAGTAATCCGTGAACAATCTCTGGGTGACAATTGATGAGCAATTAATGTGTTTGCATTGGCGATGTTGTGAGTTAAACGACCAGGTGATATGGGGGGGGGTCTGATTATTCTGCTGGAGCCATGACCCGAAAAGGTTGAGAACCACTGGTCTAAAGCTAACTACATAACCATGACTCAACAGGCTAGGAAACATTACCATTTACCTGTTGGTGGTATCATTAACAGGTGATTTTGGCAGATTTTTGCAGCTGGAGTGAGTAAAGAGACTGAACCTGGGGTGTGGGTAGGGGAAGAGGGCATGGCCTGTTAGTGAATGAGATTAGGAAAACAAATGAGGGAGCAAAGGATGAGGATTGGAGTCTACCTGATATTTTGGCTACAGCCTGATTGTTGGCAGATGACTCGGTGCACAGCTCCAGGGGAAATTGCAGCTGCTCTTCATTCTCACTGACTCCTGAAAGAAACACAGACAAATACTAATGTTTTAACCTTGTCCCACACTCCTGCTGCAAGAAATGGTTATTTCACTTAATAGGCATCCTGAGGGCCTTCATCACCCTGACCTTTAGTGATGTCCTTGTCTCCTGGCTTCTCCTGAATATGGTCCTTGTCAAAACTCATAGCAACTGCTGTCACCGCAACCTAAAGAGGGGTAAATAAAGTTAAAAAGAGAAAAATTGAACTGTATTAATTACCTTCAATATTGTAGTTCACGTTATTTTACTATTCAGAGGGTTATTTATACACACAAGTTGTATCACTAAGGACCACCAGTCACCTGAATAAGTTCCTCTTCTGGGACTGCTACAGTGAAGTTGAGATGACAAAGGCAGCAGGGGATCATGGAACGCAGCTTGAAGTACAAACTCTGCAACAGACAATATAAAATAGCAAAAAATAAATTCATAACAGGATTCCAAGTATGGAGAGTCCTGGCACATACAATATACTTTCTCAATTACATCAATATGAAAACTAAATAAATACTTTCTTACCAGGAAATATTTACTGCAGCACAGAACACAAACATTTACTTACTGACTCATAAGATTTCCTTACTTTTAAAAGGTTCTCGCAGAGATCATTGAAGACCTTGTTCAGACCTTGACTGGTAAGGGTAGCATGACTCAACCTGAAGACCCTTACAGATGTAAACATCTAAAAATAAAGGGGGGTGTTAACAAAGAAAAAGGCAGCATAAAGGATGGTTTGCAGTTATGAAAGAGCATTTGATGTATTCAATGACCTGTAGTCCTGAAGTCCAGTTGTAGATCCCAGGCATGATCTCAGTGTTACAGCTGTGGAAGCCTGAAGGCCCGAGATGGTGTAGAACAAGAAAGTGAGAAAGAGACACAGAAGGGCAGAGCATTAACAATACTTTATACTGGTTTCCCAATCTTCCCGAGGACCCTAAGTACAGAAATCTTTACATTAATCTGCTGTACCAGGTCAAGTAGCCCAAATGCACTTAAAGCGTTGAATAACATGGCTTACTTGACCCTTTAAGGGGCCATATAGTCCTCCAAACAAGTCATTTATAACAAAAATCCACAAAAAGCATTTTGGTCATTGGGTCATTTTATTGACACTCCAAAAATGGAGTCACCTTCAGAGTGGGAGTGTCGAGGCATATTGATAAGCCAATTTATGCCATTAGTGTGCATTCATCCCATTTAAACAAATGGTGTACTTATGAATGCATGTGTCAGAAATCCCTGACTAAAGGGCTGGAATACCTGATAACTTGTGAGCTTTATAAACAGAATAGAAATCCAACCGTACTACAGGTCCCCTGAGAACCAAATTTATATATCCCTGTATTAGAGCACTGAGATAAAGTAACAGCGACCTGTAGTACAATGAGAATTTGGCTACTTTGGACAAACAGCTGGTTTAGACTTGGTGCGTACCTGAAGGGGGAGAAGCATCAGTGAGAAGGAAGTGGATGTCCTCCAAAGTATCAGTGTCATCAATCTGCAAAGAACAAGACAAATAATGTCAGGAAAGTTTCACATACATCCACATAGCAAGCAATACAGCTATTTCCTTTTGCTAATATACACACATACCTCCAGCACAAAGGTGTCTTTCTTGCCATGGGAGAGGTCCAGCTCTGACAGCTCATCAGAGCTCTCCGAGTGGGAGCGCAAAAGTCTGGAGCGTTGTTTGGGCTCCGGGATAGGAGAACCCACCAACTCCTCTGTCAGCTCCTGGGAGAGGGCAAGGCACATCATGGTTCAATTTTGAGTAGACTGGATATCACATAGAGTTGACTAAACAGACCCCATCTGCATCCCACAACTGTCACCTAACAGTGACAGACAAGTAAAATGGCCAGGTTAATATTCTAAACGTAGCTTCATTAAGTACTTCATGAATGTGCAGTATCTGATAAAGCAGTACCACCAGCTATATGAACAGAACACACATACACACACACAGCCATCTGTTAATTAGAATATGGATCCAGAAGAGCAAGGGGTGGAACAAAAAACAAGCCACCAAACAGACATGAGTGTGAAATGCGAAGGGTAAATGGCCACATTAGGCATGACAGAGACACAAAAGGCTTTGAAATTCTGATACGAGTATAAGTGGCTCTTGAAAAGGTCAATCTTGGGTTGGTTACAGTAATCACCTTGCTCCCAACCGTCCCAAAACAAAGAGCTCTTACATAAAGTGTAGTCAGCACAGAATCGTGATTAATAAGAGTGAAATATCTGTCATGCGTTGCTGTATCTGACAGCTGAAATTGGGCATGCTCAGTACCATGTTTATGCCGTGGAACACTTCTGGGTCCAGGGCAAATAATTTCTTTAATGACCAGGGAGAGACAAGAGGGATAAGTTTATCATGATGCACAGAAAACAGATCATACAGACACTTTATTTCCAGATGTGACCAAGCCAAGATTCATTTACATATATATTGGCTTTATCAATATGTTTGACATATAATTGTAAAACAGCACAGTGGCCAGGACTGAAACACCACAATGCCAAAGGCATCCAGAGAGATTTCACTCCTCTTATTTGTAGTTGACACGCTCAAATAGTTAAAAACTGGAATATTTTAGAATTTGATTTGCAATAACTTGACAATGTAAATATGAGAGATTTATATCTTCATAACTTTTGTATCTAAAGTAGGCTGAACTGGAAGGATGACATGTGAAATGTAGCCCCAGAGAGGTAGACATCCTGGCTGTTTACATTAAAATTCACTAGTGTATAGACCTTTTTAATCAAAGGAAATATACTGTGATAAATTTCAGTGTACAGTCTGAAAGACAGAAGCTATTTTTCTCTCAGAATCACAGTTTGATCACATGCATGCACTTGTGCTTCTCACCGGGGGATTTATTTGGTAGAGCTCTTTGTTCTTTGTTACGGTGTCACTGATCATCTTCTGGATGGTCAGCATGTGCTGGTCATTGCTCAGGTCACCAGGAGTCTTCCCCACAACCTGAATACCACCAGGTGCAGGCAGGGCAGTCAAATACACTCCTGTGGCAGACTAAATTAAATAGAAAAAGGAAGATATTGCATATCATAACCAACAAATGAAATCTATGGCAGACTACCAATGTTGCACATAGATAGAATATCAATTTACCGCAAGTCCCAACAGCATGCTCTCGCCAACACTGATCTGTATCCGCAGGCCGAAAAGAGCATTCATGCTCCGAAGCTTCAGTTTGTTCATTAACTGAGTATGAAGCTCATACTCCATAAATGGCAACAGGTTGGAAATGGCTGTGGCATTCACCTCTCCCTGGGCCTTCTTCTTTGAACGGCAAAGCCTTGAAGACCAGATACATTTCCTTACTTTAATCTTCTTTCATTCATTTTCCCTTAAAATATTGCATTTTCATGTTCAGAAAAAATATTTTACCCCCAAAAATCAATGTTAATACTTGTTAATATAAAACTGATCATCTCAAATTTTATCTCTTTGCTAATAATAAAAAACCCTAATGAGTTCCACTTTGCTGCTAGCATCCATGTTGTTGAGACAAGTGTTACATGTTTGACATGGCAAAGAACTAACTGAAATACTTAATGACCCTTGTATTCTTCCCTAAAGAAATTTATATTGAAGAGTGTTCCGTTTTTACATATCACCATTAATCCCGACATTTTGGGGGACTAACATAAACGGGGAATTGAGCCTAGATACCTTTCCTGACACCCCACAGGGGGTTTGAGCCTGCAACATCTGAATTAATATAGATAATATATAATAAAACAATTATCAAGGCAATGCAAAAGAGTAAAAAAATTCAACCTGGCCTGAATGAGGCAACCTTTCCCTGTGACAGCAGCTTCTGGTGGCAGGTCAATGGTTGTGAAAAGCACATCAGGAACCTTGTGAAAATTTAAAACAAAAAAAGAAAAAGAAGGGGTAAAAATACAATACTCATATTGCTTTTACACACCTAAACCTAAAATATTCTAAAAACCATTTTGTGTTGGTAGAACAGAGTGTGATTGAGACCTTCTGTCGTCTGCACTGGTAGCAGTAGGTGAGTTGGGCAGGAAACGGCATGTTGAACTCATCATAGGGTATGTGACAGAAGCCACAGCTTGGGGGAGATGCCTCCTCAAACCTGGGGAACAACACAATTACAGTCTGCCGTCAGCCTCCACGTCTCTTTTTCAGCTGGGCAGATTTCTACTGAATCAAACAATATTCAATATTAATTAAACATGATTCACACAAATGGACAGACACACACACACACACACTACAACCTTTGGTCGCTGTCCAGACAGCCCTCACGCATAAACCGAGGATTCAAGATGGCTGCTGTGCCTGATGCGGAGAGGATGCACACTTCCTCACTTTGTAAAGAGCAGGTAGACAGACAAAAAAACAGGTAGTACTACACGTAAGTTTTGAACCACTTTTTTGTATGTGATGATGTGTTGTGTATGTAAGAGAGAGAAATTTGTAAGGAATTGGCCCCTGGTACCACTTGCATTTACTTGAATATCAATGCAGAAATGTGTGTGAGAGAGCTAGCATACACAAACAAATACTAACCAGATACTGGTGCTCTCGCTGTATCCCACCACAGCATGGCAGCCTAGAGCTTTGGCATGAGACTTAATTTCCTGGCGAATCTCCTCCCACCATGCATCCCGGGTCTCTGGCTCATCTGTAAAACACACAATATGTAGTTAGGCACACACTGACGTGTAACCCAACTATCCAGAGATAAAACGTCACTGCACAATAAAGGATAAACGGAAGTTAACACTAAATCTAGTTAACGTTGCTGGCTAAGACAGATAATATTTTTAGCCATGACCAAAATAGTTTTACTGCTCTGGTCGATTGAATGCAAACCTAACTTCAGAATAACAGAGATTGGTAAACTGATCTGTCTGCCTCAACAGCAAATATAACTGACAGAGAAAATTATATGGTGCTTTGCATTTATTGATTGTTCATAAAGGTTAAATGGAATCATAACAAGTCAAAACCACTGTCAGGTAGTTAAAACAATGTGATGATGAACGTAACATGGTTGTATGAGGATGATGATGAAGGCAGTCAGATAAATGCTAGCTTTGTGTTTATGTTGGCCTGATCGGCATTCTATACGTGCTTGTTATCTGCAACACAAACATACAGTCTCTCCTTCTTGTCTCTTGTTCTTCAGCCACCGTACTCTCAAGGTGGGAAAGCCTACATTTGGCCAGTGGCTGATAGTTACATGTGCTCTACCAGCTTCTTTTAAAATAGCATTGGAAACCAACTTTTAGAGGACCATATCAACTCTGAAAGTCTTGGTCTGGTAAAAGGATAAAAGTGACTTGAACATTTTGGGATGTGCTAGTGAGCAAATAACAAAATAGAAAGACAGGCAGACAGACAGAAAGACAGACAGACGGAAAGTCTTCTTCCCTTGGGGGCAAGGTAATGAGACTAAAAGCCTCAAGGACACTTTTTGTTTCGTTGGGATTGAGCCTTCATCATACTCATGGACAGTCTATGAAGGCTAAACCATGGGTGCATCTCAAGAGTCTTGTGAGGCCTTGGTCCACATACTATGTTTTTTTTATGCTGTTCAGGAGAATCTAGAACTGTGAAGTCCTCATGTTAAGCTGCCAAGTTTAATTTATTATATTTAGTAGTTCTGGTTCGGTGAGCAAGGAAGATGAAAAGAAAGCCAAACTAGAGTATTGAGCTACACCCCATGACTCCCTGGGAAGGCCACATGCTGACAGAGCCCCAAAAAGGGAAAGAAATTAAGGTTGCTTGATGAGAGAGGACATGACAAGTGGAAGAGAAGAGGAAGAGAAAATGGGAAATCAGTACACAGATGGGAAATAGTAATTTATGGTCAGGCTTGTTAGACCCACAAATGTGTTCCTGTAAATAGAAACAGAATTTGACACAGGTACACCAACGTGCACACTCGTGACCACGTGCACGCTCATGGGTAGCAAAGGGCCATATTCATTCACAGCAGAGTTCACAGAGCTCCATCTGCTGTTAAAAATCTGAAAGCACCTCTATGATGCCCCTCCCAGCATCACACTTTCTCCATTTTTGAGCTCATCTTTTTCTGAATCTTATCCCCCTCTCGCTTACGTCCACAATTATCTCATCTTATCATGCTTCCTTCCTCTCATTCTCTATCTCACCTCTTTCTCTGCATGAATACGGCCCAGTGAAACAGAAATGCACATGCCCGGTCAGCAGCTCTTTGTTACACATAAAACCTCCTAAACCACCTCTGGTCTAGACAGGTTTGACCTCAATGCCGATTGAGGTAGCATTAGAACAGCGATAGGTCAATGTTGGGGGAAAGCTGCAGCTCTGCTTTGTAGTAGGAGGAGCTGATTAGGGACAAATTCCAGCCAGGTGGGATGGGGTTGATGGGGGGGTTGGAAGGAGTGGCACAGCGCATGCTAAAACTCAGGTAGGCACACACTCACACAGATTATAGAAAGGAGAATAGTAGCTCACTGAAATAAAATGTTAAGGTCATTTTGTTGAGTGTGTAACTTTTTGTGGGTGTTCACCTATGATTGTTGGTAAAAAGAAATTTATTGGCAGTCCAGCTAACACGAGTGTATTTGAACCATATACATACAAATGTGTGACAGTGTATGACCTTTTCTTAAACCATTACTCTACTTCAGTGAGTTTCCATCTCTCCTGAGGGTGAGAGCAGTAAAAGGGGGGAAATACCTGCAGTGACACTATTCCAGTCTAGCAGTTTGTATGAGCGCGTGTTACCCAAGGCTGGGCCAGAACACACCATTAGTACAGAAAAGAGAGAAACAGAAGAGACAAATCTAACAAATGGGCACAAAACAAAAAGGACAACAACACTCCACAGTCACTGTGCAAAGACAGACTAGTCAGGCCTATCAAAATAATCTCAAAGAAACTCGCAGACAGTGGAGGGGAGAAGGGATGAGAACAAAAAGACAAGCCTTGCCATCATTTACAAGATAAGCGATGCTATATAAAGGGGGAGAAGAAAGCATGCAGTAGTGGTCCACTTTGAGCCTAGTAACAATGAAGACAGAAATACTGAGCAGAGCTCTTCCTCAGAACAGTTTGAGAGCTAAAGTCACAATTTGGAGAAGGGAGTGTAAGTGTGTAGGATTGACTTGGGAAAGAGCACTGTACATTGATTTTTTTTAAAATCATTAGAAGTTCTGCATGCAAAGTTTTAGCAGATTTTCACTAAGGTGATATACAGAGCAGATTTCAATGTCCCCACCTATATCTGAGAAGAGGTCTGCTTATCCTAACCCAGCCTACATCCATCAGTACTCCCTCTTGATTTAATTCCAAGGAGATCAAAACCTGGTTCTGTCACAGATCATTAAAAATACCATTGGACAAAAAATATCCAGTTGTTAGGTCCACTTAGATGGGATAGGGTCTATTCTGCTTCAACCTACGAACTTAATTCTCCAACCAAGCTTTCAGTTAAAACATAGTGTTAAAGGATATTTGAGCAATGTCTCATTACCATCAACTCAGGTAATCAAAAAAGTCTGAATAATGAATGTTCTAATATTAGAATTTTGAGACAAAGAAAGAAAACACTTAAGATGATACTTGTGCAGGAACTCACCATTGTGCCACCTGCAGCATACAACACCATACAGCAGAAGCAGCAACAGACCAGAGCCATGCACCACTGCTGCACCTCACCTTCAGGAGGCAGCTCAAGAATGCACACCCAAGGAGCACACGCGCACAACAGCCAGACAACTGGTATACACATACTGCACAAAGCTAGTCAGTCACAGCATGGAAGGTGAAAGTTGTCCCCACCCACAAAATCATCTTTGACGAAACTCTAGTTAGCTGAAACCCAAACATCATTTTATTTTTTTCACTACAAGGAAGAAGCTGCAGGTCCATCCTAAAAATCCAAGTGGGGGCAGCTTTCATCAGCACATTACACAAGCTTCAAGGCTGAGGTCTTAGTCTCAGTGTAAAGGCTTTACAGACAATGAAAATTTCCGACTGGGGTCATATACAGGCCAGACACAAAGTGGTTAACACACGCAACACAGTGGGGAGCGCATATAGTTTTACAGGACAATGGACCAGTAGAACAGGGACATGTCACATTTTGTGTGTGTATGCGTACAACTCACCAGGATTATGTATGCGGTCAAGGAGTTTGACAGAGCGAGCGCTGACAACCCCCCCAACATGTACCAGGAAACCGGGTGGAAAGCCTGTCAAGGTGAAGAAGGGGAACTCCTGCTGAGAGATACAACCACATCATATGAAAATTACTTGGGGGTTGAATACTATGTCATTGCTTCAACTATTTTGCATCTCTACCTCATTATATCCTAGACATACAACTAGGGTTCCTATAATCATTACCATCATCGTTGAGAAATTAACTTTTTGGCAAGCTGCTCATTTGAAAAACAAGATCTTGATATAATTTTCCAAGATACAAAGATCTACTAGCAGCTATGTTTTGGGTTACACCAGGGAAAGGTTAGAGGAAAAGGGCATATTTATTAACCATTTCCCTGCAAAGCTAACTGATGAGCCAGAGGAAGCAGGTTCAAATCCACCGCAGGACAGCAGGAGAGGCATCCAGCCTTAATCCCCAAAGCTCTGTCTAAATCTGTGTCAACTCCCACAAAGTGGGGACTAATCGTGTCATGTAAAACAGACCTTTCTATATGTATTATGCTATCATCATCACCCGTTTATATGAAGTCAGATCACAAATCTGCTGGTATCTATCCCCGTGCTCATTGGGCGAAAGGCAGAGAAACACCCTGAACAGGGCACCAGTCCATCCCAGAGCAGGTATTGGGGATTAAGGCTAGATCCCCTTTGTGACACTCCATGGTGGTTTAGAACATGCAGACTCTGGCTTGTTAGTACCCCAAGGGCGCATTCTAGCCCTTAGCTACTCCGGCATATATATATATGAAATAAACTAATAGAATAAAAGATTGACTTATTCCAAAAAGCTGCTCGAGATCCAAGTGCGACTTCCTTGACATTCAAAACATTATTGATGGGAGATACAGCTTACATCTCTTTTAAAAGTAATGTATTTAGATTTTAAAGATTAGGGTTCTCTTTTGGCCACTTTTACCTTTTTTAAACGGTGACATTAAAGACGCAAACAGGAAATCGGGATAGAGGGGTAAGACATGCAATAAAATCTTCATCTGGAAATAAACCAGTGATGGCTGCAATCATGTGCTGAAACTGGCCAAAAATAGTTGTATTAATTATTAAAATTTTGATTCAATTTTTTATGCTACCAGTATTAGAAAGAACATAGTAACAAACCTTTGGGCAAAACTACCATTTTCAATTCCTCATAGTGCCTATATCCAGTAGTGCAAAAGCACAAGAAAGAATACCATCTCTTAGTACCCTGCTGGCATACTGAAAAAGTCAAAGAGAGCAAAGCGAAGGGTTGACATGCACCAACAATTGAAGGGATGGTGTTATCCCCATGCAGTCAAGGATTCTTTTTGACATTCTCACCCTGGACTTGCTATTCGGAAGGAGAGGGATAGCCTGACACAAAACTCAGGAGCATTTCATTTAGATGTGAATGGAGTGGATTAAAAGCGACAGAATGTCTGTTAATCATGGCTGTGTTGCATCACTATTTACGTAATCAATCCAATTCATCCAAATCTAAAGATATTAGTCACTCTGGTTTGGAGTCGGAGTAAACGGAGAATGGGTCACACACAGGGTGACGACCAGGACTCTACTTTTCATGCAGCTTTGCATCCACTAATTGGACAGCGGGTCTTCCGCTTCCAGAGGAAACATGAGGAGATCCATGCACATAATAAAAGAAAAGATGAGCTGGAAAGGCCACATTGTCTCCCAGTAGCCTCCTGTTCAGTCTAGATAATGACTAATTTACTAATTATGTAATTTACAAATTCTGTTTGAAAGAACTGGTGGAATTCTGTATCATGTGGATTGTGATTTTCAGCCATGCAGGGGTGTGGGATAAACTGATGGTGTTAGATGCCACATTAAAGACAGAATAGAGCTACTGTAAGCTTCAGCTTCCTCTCCAGTATTCCTATATGGGCTGAAGACACTATCTGCTATATTGACCTGCAATTATTTTTCTATGGTGAGGGTGAGAAGAGTTTCAGAAATGAGGGGATAAGATGAACGTGCCCATTTCGGTCACTGTTGAGAAAAACTATAATCAAAATGCAGGCCCAGGAGAAGTCATAGAGGAAGGAAATACTCAACATGAGCATCCAGAACATACACAAAACGAAACCCTCACAAGCTGAATGGAACAAAGAGGTAGCTGAAGCAGTGGTCCAGATACCCCATCCCACCCTTTTAATATGAGTGTGGACATTTTGGAGTCTGTGTGTGTGTGGGGGGGGTGTCAAAGTAACCAATAGGATTAACATGACCACCCACTAGTGTTGCTCAACCCCCATCACCTTTGTTGGAGCTCCAAAAAGACTGGGGTGGGAGGGGCTTTGGAGATAATTCAGACTGTTTATGGCCATCAGCTGGTGAGGATGTTATGGGGAGAGGTGAAGAGAAATAATAAAGTGCTCATTTTATTAATCGGACATACCCTGGCGTTTAATAATAAACCAGAGGAAGACGCTCCCTGAGAAGCACAAGTGGCCAAGGGGGACAGAGAAAGTGGAGGGAGAAATCGAACATTATTTTGTTTTGGACAAACTTGCTCCCTTTGGAGACATTTGAAACCGTGCCAAAGTAAATCAGTAAGATTTGACAAAGACTGAAGAGAGTAAAACCATGTTAGTGAGCAAAAATGCATGTCTTAAGCAGCTACATTCAAGCCTTTACATAACTGTATGTATATGTAAGAGTGTGTATGTCTATTTGCGTCCATACCCTCTGTTCCAGAGCCGTTTGGGTTTGCTGTCTGAGGAGGGTCTTCAGAGGGCCTGCTTCCTTCCCGGCACTGCCCCCACTGCCCATTCCTGACCACAGGAGAAAATGCGAACTCAAGTCACCTCTTACACATGAGCTCAAAAGACTACAAGATTAGTCAGGTGATTCATTTCATATCCTGAGTGCACTTGTTGCATCATGCTCAAGTAACAGCTTTAAATAATGGTAGGATCAGACGACACGATTTCAGCCCAATTTTGACACAATTTTGTCATCAACACCAAATATCTAGCATTGGGCCTGATTATGAATATTGGAAATGACGAACTGGCATCTTCTCCCCAAGTACTGTGATATAATCAAATAACAGAGATGTGGCATTCAGGACGCCCCATGACACCCTGATGAAAAGTCATGTCAGATTTTTTTTGGCATTTCCCTGCCTAGTCCAAGATCTCCTTCAACATGTTCCTTGATGTTGACCAATAGGATGACAAAGTACTCTGATAGACATATGTAGACATGGCCAAGAGAAATTGATGCTGCTATTGCTGCCTTCAGGTGGAATGACAAACTGAGGAAAGGATCATTGAGCAGTGGCAACAATACCCCTACCCTTTTGATATTTCCTCAAAGGAGGACCCCGACAATGTCAAAAACGATGGGCTATGTGTTAGGGAGAAATAATGGAGGCCCCTCAGCAACCCAGTGAGTAGCTGGTTAAGCTATGCTAGGTTCACATCCACCACTAGCACCTGTAACAGCCACAGCCCGTTTTTTTTCTTTCTTTCTTTTCATTTTCATTCCAGAATACAAAAGTATCAGCATCACATAGTGTTTCTGTAGCTATGACTGACAATTTCTTGACCCTCCTTCCCAATGACTACGCATGATCATGATAGGCAGTATACAGTGATTGGTTGGGGGTCATACTTGTAGTGTTGCCAGTCTCCCAGCCAAGACACGGCAAGAATTCATGGCAGTATGATTGCCTAATCCAATATAGTGACCATTGTGAAAGAAAAAATATTGTGTAGTCTGATCCCTGCTTAAGAGTAGTGAGAAACTTGCTACGTAATTTGCACACAAGCCTATTCTTCCTAATCTCTTTTGCATGGACTCATAAGATTTAAGAGATGGCCATGCCTGAAAAGTGCATCAAACCACATGCTATGGTGGTAAATTCTGAGTAGGGCTCACCATTTCATTACTGTTGTATATTCTTGAGCACAGGGCAGTAAAATCATGTGGGTTGGGTTAGTGTCAATGTCATTCACCATCAACACAATGGCAGAACTCAAGTGTTGTGATGCTAGATAGGAACAGTGCTACCAGTGGCTCATCACATTGTTAATCATCCAATCTGTAGAATTACCACAGGTCTGTTGGACACATATCCATACCACACAGGTGCCACCAGGCAACAAAAAAGAAGTTGTAGCCAATAAAAAGACAGCTCTGTTACTCATGAGCACACACAGCAGTCCTACTATACCGGAGGCTGCCAGCAGCAGGTCCTCATTGAAGGACAAGCTCTTTCTCAGCAAGGAAGAGCTTGAATGGACTGAGGAAGAGAGAGGGGGTAGGGTGGTGGCTCTGAGGACAGAGTCATGGCCAAAGCCCATAGACCTAGACCCCAGGAAGGACAGAGAGCCTGTGGAGAGGGTGGGGGAGCTGGGGCAGAGGAACATCCCAGGCCTGATTCTCAATGGCAGGGGCCTCACTGGAGGGAGCACAGAGGATAACAAAAACAGATACTGTGAAAAGGGAACTGCGTAGAAATAGTGGGGGTGGAGGGGATTAGAAATGAAGAGGAGTGGAAACAAATGAAATACATCAGATACAGACAGAGAATGAGATTTCACTGATAAAAAAGGTAGTGGAAAGAGGAATGGAGAAAGACAGGAGAAAGGTGAAACTGAAAGCAGAGGGAAAGACTTAAGAATGAAAGAGAGACAATGAGAAGGTGGCAAATAAAGAGGGGAAATGGACAAGAACCCCAGAAAAGAAAAAAATGGCAGAGTTGACATTGAGGAAAGGGAGTTCAGGCTACCAGTCTCCTTCAAGGGGGTCTAAGAGGCAGGAGCTGCTCTAGTTCTCACAGTTCGACTAGGTTAAACTGTTGGCAAGCTGGCCTTGAGGCAGGAAATGAATAAGCTTACCTTTTCTTCAGCGATTAACCATAAGGTCCCCATTATATGAACGGGCGACCTTAACATGCGAGACATATTGCTTCTGTTAGTAGACAATAGCAAAGGGTCAAGAGTAGCACTGGCAGGCTGGATGTGCCTTCACGGTAAAGCTTAATGCCTGTGTATTTGGATACTTCCTTGGTCAATGTAATGATCTGTGTGTTGTTGTTTATATACAGTGAGTGGCTATAGCACCTCTAACTAAGACACACCAGACCACCAAGGAAAAAAATGAAGGAGGGGGCATGGCAGGAAGGATTGATGGGACAGCTAAATTAATACAACATGCCACTAGAAATCATTTAAAAATGAAGCATGGAAATCAACTTGAACAACTTAACTCACAAGCAAAATGAGTCATAAATGAATACAAAAGGCAAAGGGTAGCACCAAGGTGAGTTATGATACAGGGTGTGGAGGGTTAAGGGGCTGGGTTGGTGGGATGGTTGGGTGGAGGTCTTACCCGTCTTGGGCGTCAGACTGAGGTCAGTGTCAGATGATGAGGACTGGCGGCTGCATGGCTTGGAAGGAGAGAAGGGGGGAGGAGAGGAGGAGGAAGTGGGGAGGGCTCTGAAAGGGGTGGTTGGGCCAGAGGACGATGGCAGGTCCTCACTGAACACCGGCCTGCCAGGAGAACACGACACATACACGCACGTTTCAGTCACCACCTTGTCCTCTGAACATGTGTGGGTGCGTATATGTGAGATGAGTTGAGGTTGCAGGATATGGAAGAGGGATTTTTCAGGCATGTGGCTTGTTTGGTTTGAGCGAGGTGTGCTTGAGGTGCTACTGATGGCTGATTTGCAGAACAAAACAGCAAGCGCATGAAGCGAGAAAAAAGACAACACATGGACACATGTACATATCAAACAAAACAAAAAAAACTACATGGCAAAACAAAGAGAGTAGAACAGTAAAGGGTAGGTCCAACATAAATGAGGAGAGGGTGAGCAGAAGCATGTGTCCCATGCTTATGTAGGGGTTAAGATCAAGGGATTATCAGGGTACTGGAGGCCTCTATTTGGGGCAAAGACATATTTGGTTTCCCTACTTTTGTGAGGAGCTAATGACGGTGTGGAGGGACCTGAGCCAGGGACCAACTGATTTAAGATGTCGAAAGTGAAAAGATCTGATGTGAATATCAGTTTGTCCTTCTGGGAATAAAATGTAGGTAGTTATTCCAGACCTTCTCTGCTGTGCTTTTTGTGCATTCAAAGGCCCAAGTAGTCCACTTGGACAACTGACAGTTTCTCTATTTGTTTTCAAAGTCTCTTCACAACAGCTGTATTTCTGCTGCATGTTTGTGTCACACTGTCCGTAAACACCATTTTATCCTTATTATTCCCCCCGCCTCAATAAGAAGTCTACGCCTTTTCTCGAGCCAACTCCTTTACTCTCTGGGCTATTTCCTACCCTGCCTCTGCGTACCAGTGAAGATGAGTGTGGGAACAGAGACAGAGAAGTTCTGGGACAGTCTCTGGGAGCTGCAGACCGAGTGCACTGGGCTGTTGTGGGTGGAGCGACATCCATGGGCCAGGGGAGACCTGGGCCAATCGGCACGCAGCGAAGGAGAGAAAGGACCAATTTGGACACAAGTGGCAAAAAACGAAGCAGTCCAAACGTAGCAGAGCCAAAGAGGAAGAGAGACATAAACACAACAATGCACACAAACACACACACCACAACATTGCAAAAGGGTAAAGAGATAACAATAAATGGGGAATGAAAGACAGTGAAGAAAGGACAGCTTTTATGTTAATATCTTCTATGTTCCACCATAACATTTAAAAGCAATGTGTAAGCAGCTGGAAGCCCCAAGCTGAAGGTTTCATTCCTATACAGAAACACAGACAATTTCAAATTCATTTGGACTCACATTTATACAAATAGGCAACAGTCCCATGCACAAGGCTTTCTTTGAATCAGTCAGGGTCTCAAGGGTATAAATCCCACAAACTAGGCATGGAGATAAAAGGAGAGCAAAAGGAAGGAAATAACATGGAAGGCAGAGCAGAGAGCTGACGGGGCAGATACTCACTAAAAATGCAGCACTAGAAGATGCAGAAGCAGAGCAGAGAGCCATGCAAGAGCAGTCTAAAAGAGCTGATGGGGCTGGGGAATGAAGGTGGCTGTGTGTATACGTGTGTGTGTCTCAGAACATGGCGAGTGCTGTTCACAAGAGGCAGTTGACACAAAAACTACAAAGGAAATCAGAGACTGAGACACACACAGGAGTCAGTGCTAAAAAACTAGGCATAACTTTTACCCAGAGTAACTCCATCACAAGCACGCACGCGGACACACGCACGCGGACACCCGCACGCGGACACACGCACGCGGACACACGCACGCGGACACACGCACGCGGACACACGCACGCGGACACACGCACACACACACAGACTTAAATATAAGTACAAGACAAAGTCCATGCTTGTGTTGTTTGTTCGATCATACTCACTCCTTGCCATCCTTAGAGGGGGAATTGCAGGCATTGGAAGCAGGGGCTGTGTTTGAATG
>OMLC01055148.1:0-19063 GCA_900302585.1 Regalecus glesne
TGTATACTAAATAGCTGCAGTATAACAAAAAATGTATTGTACTTATTGTTTACATCTTACACATGCTCCCAATTAACACACAGTTACAATGCTAGCCAATGTTTTAACACTTCACTTACTACAAGAGGGGAGATGTTACGGGTTGTCTTGTGAGCATTAGTTACCTTTACCATCCTGTGGAGATGTTGTGTATGACTGTTAGTAAAACAGGAGTTTGGCATTGCATGTCAGTCGGCGTGTTTGTGCTACATCAAGTAATACAGATTCATGACATACAACACTTCTTGTGTATTTTATAAAATAAAAAGATATCTTATATCTACATACAACAAGGGGGCGACATAGCTCAGTGGGTAGAGCAGTCGTTTGGCAATCGGAAGGTTTCAGGTTCGATCCCCGGTCCAGCAGAAGGCATATCTAGCACCACATGCTGGCTGCTCACTGCTTCTATACAATAGGATTGGTTGAATGCAGAGAACATATGCCACCGTCATGTGGCGTGTGGAAATAAACCAGTAACATGAAAATAAAAACAATACTGATCTTAAGTAAGGGTTTACATGTAATACTGTTATAACATTACCCATGGAGCACTCTTTACATTTACAAGCCTGCCATCAGGCATAAAATTCCCAATATTTTGGTTGTTTTCTATTTTCTAATGTCAATTACCTTTCTAATATGTCCTCTGTGCATTAGCATTAATGCAGAATGAAGGGTTTGCTGAGGCGCTGTGTCGTAAAACCAGGAACAATAAAACATTTCAATAGCCAGGTCATTTTTAAAGGGATTTTCTGGAGTCTGAATACATTGAGCAACCTGGTTAATTCAGAACCGTGTGGTCTGGGGTATAGAGTAGCTTGTGTACTATGTACTGCTGAGGGAAGAGTTTCCTTCCATCATTTTTTCAGTTAAATTGAATCAAAGCGAAAACCTAATCTCTATATGAGATGTCAAGGCTAAACATATCCTTGTGCAACAGTCGCCACTAAGCTGTCACAGTACATGAAAGCAGAACATCAAGAGTCCAGAGCTAATTAGTTGACTAAGAAAAAGATCAATTTGAAGCTGCATGGCATAAATGTCTTTACATTTTTGGATTATCATCTAACCCGCTATCATTAATGATAGATGATGTGAGATCATTAAAAAAAATTAAATTAAATCATTAAATCAAAAGGAGTGATTACAAATAAGGAACTTGAAAGGAAAAGATGAGAACGCATAGAAGATTAATTTCACACTAATGGATTGTGAGAAGTTAGAGCTTTTGAAGGTCTTTAAACTTATCTTCAATTTTTTAGCTTTAATCCATGTTAGTAAAAGTTTATTCATACAGCATTTTTTTTTAAAAATACAGTTACAAAGTGTCTTAATGCATGCTCAATAATCAAATCAAACAAAGTGCTTTACATACAATCATGAATATTAAGATCAAATAGATAACACGAATAAAATGAAACTTAAACATGACACAGAAAGAAACAGACCAAGCTAATGATCAACCTATAAAACAGCTTGCCTAAAAAGATCATTAATAGATTAGATGTAAGTATAATTAATTGGGGAACATTGTTCCAGAGATTTGGAGCTAAAACTGAAAAAGCCTTTGATTTGGTGTCTTACACATCTCTCTGCCGATCCTGACCTCCTCATACCGCACCACAGCTCCTCTCTTGGCACCTTGTCCTATGATTTCCGTAAATCCATAAAGACATGATCGGACTCATTCTGACCTTCCCTATGTTTCTCTATCAAAATTCTCTTCAACACTCATTCCACTTTGTCAACAGACTCTCCTCATTTGTCAGCAGATTTCCATCTCCATCCTGTTGCGCATCCTTCCCAGCTCAGTCCCTCTGCCTAAATAACTGATACAAATCCGGTTCTCCTTCATTAGTTGCCAACCTCTCATACAATTCACCATATGCCTTTCCCTTTGCCTTTTCCACCTTTCTCTTTACATCACGCTGCATCAGCCACATATCTGCTGATCGGAAGGTTGCAGGTTCAATTTCCAGTAAGCATGTCGATGTGTCCTTGAGCAAGACACAGAACCCCTAACTATTCCCCGAGCGCCATACGTTGGCAGCTCACTGCTCCTATACAATAGGTTAGGTCAAAGATGCAGAGAAATCCAATTTTCCCTTGTGGGACTGACAAGGGATTCAGTATTATTATTATATCTAGCTCCCTTCTCTCCATCATAGCTTTCTCCTTTAACCAGTCATACTGCCAACATTTAAAGTTCCAACTCTCACCTCCACACCCCTACACTTCCTCATTTCCTGCTCTCTCAGATCATGTCTTACCCCTCTCATTCTCCTTTGCCTAACAGTAGCTTCATTTCCACTGGCACCCTGATGGTCAGTAGTACTGGTGGTGGTCGTTGGTATCCCGGGGCTTGACCAATCCATTATGGAAATCAGATTTCTGATCAGCACATTTGATTTGGCATGGTTTTACACCAGATATCCCTCCTAATGCACTGGCTTGAGGCCCCAGAGGCAGAGTTTCAAACCAGGATAACATTGGAGACAGAAAAATGAATTAACAGTGAATTCTACTCAAAAACCTCTCAATTTAACTTACACCGAACATATCTTAAAATAATAGCAATCCAAAATATTTTTTAGGAATTACTCATTTACAAAATTGGCATGTAAATGATACAAAAAAATGGCAACCAGTGAATAACATAACTGATTTTATTTCGTTTATTTTTTCAGCAACCCTCTATTTGCTCTGAAATTACCATGTCCTGCGTCTCGATGCATGCCCAACAAACCAGGTGAGGGGATCACAACGAGAGGTGAATGGTTCAACTGGATCAGAAGTTTATTCAGGAACGTTTCGTCACTCAAACAGGTGACATCTTCAGCCTGAGCTGACTGGAGCATCCCCACCCTTATAAACATTATAACATTCTACAATGTCATATGTTCAGGAATATTGATGCTGCAAATTAAAATTAAAGCGTTTTTGTTGTTTAAAATAGGGCGTTTGCACCATCCATTTTCTTTTCTAAATAATTGTGATTCCATATACTGGAAAATCGCTGTACAACAGCCTCCACATATTCGTCAGGCACGTCATGGGCCACCTTAAGAACATATGACGACATTGTTGTTGAGGAAGGACCCTGAAACGGCGGCGAATCGTATTGATAATGAAGCTATCAGTAGTCTATATTGTACATGAATCTTCATCCATCTGATATCGCAACCATCGTTATTCAAACATTGGTAAAACATTTTAACCAACTAGTGCACGGCAGTATGAATTGAATGATAATTTTATGAATTCGTAATATGCCTGTTCTTAACGATTCAACTTAGCTATTTGGAGCGGTGTTTTGTGTAGCGGACACGGGCTGGCTAGTCTTTAGCATATCGGCTAACTTCCCAATTGTTCACTAATATTAGTTTACAAATTAGTAGATTGTATTATTTTCTTGACGTCTCCCCATGGTTTGCAGCATCCGTTTACTATCCACCTGTACTTATGAACCGATTTCTAAAAATAGAAAGAAAAAATAAACCAAACCTCGACCTGAATTAAACTGCTGAATGTTTGAGAATTTTTCATTCAAAGATAATTTTAGTCCATAATTGCGGTTAATCTGTTTCCAGCAAACTAGCGCAATGTTTCCGGCAATTATATGACGTGTGACGTTATCATTAGTTTATTTACTACTCAAATGCAGTTTTCATGCATGATGAACATTTACTATTATCAAAGCAAAGCACAGAGGGCAACACTGGCGGATGCCATTAGCATCCAAGTAAGATTCTCCAAGCTCTTTACAACGCATATGTTGGCACACTGATTCTAATGTAATGTCTATCATGATATAGGCGTCTGTGTAGTTATAGTAATGTTTTTACACAAATGCATTTCACAATAGTGGGATTTGGCATATTAGAGGATATAGGTCAAAGCTGAACAGATGAAATACCATCCACCATACTCTTTGCACAACATCTTACTTTAATTCAATTCTTCTTTATCTTAACTGTGCACTTCCTTGTCACTCATATTTTTATATCTGTTCCTCTAGTTCTGAGCTGGGCTGACAGCTCTATAACCAGCTCCTGGAGGATCGACTGTGAACTGTTTGGAGGCAGCCATGTTTCTGTACAACCTCACCCTGCAGCGTGCCACTGGCATCACGCATGCTATCCATGGGAACTTCTCAGGTGAGTTTACCATGCAAGTTGCTTTCTCCATGCCCTACCTTTCTACGTGATCTGCTCATCCACTTGATCTGCACATCTATCAGTCATGTCTGGCTGTTGTTAGGTTGTTTGGCTTTCCTTTATAATAATTTGTGATTTTCTATCCAAGAGAAAATGAAATGATGAGTTTATCATGTCTCTTCTCTGATTCAAATCCATGGAGAGAATGTAAACATCTGATCAGAAATCTGAAATAGATGTTCCCTTGCTGAAAGTTCATATAGCATTCATGTTAGTTCAATAAAGTAGGGTATTGGAGACATCTGTTGAAATAAATTCATGTGTTCACTTGGCAGGAACCAAAATGCAGGAGATTGTTGTTTCCCGAGGGAAAATATTGGAATTGCTGCGGCCAGATGCCAACACAGGGAAAGTTCACACTTTGCTTACGATGGAGGTGTTTGGCATTATTAGGTCTCTTATGGCGTTCCGACTCACCGGTGGAACTAAAGGTTTGTATATAATGGCTGGTCTGTGTATTGGATTTTCATGTGGTAATGTGTAAGAAGGAACAAGTTTTCAGAACGTGCTGACACAGATCAGCAAAACAACTGTTTGCACAAGAGAGATTATATGTTGAGTATTAACAATGATTTGGAATTATTACTGTTATTTTATTTTTATTTTTTTCTGCCATTGTTGGTTTGGTGTACTGTGAAATTAAGCATTACAAAGCTGGTCCTTGTAAAATTGTAGTTTATGCCATAAACATTGCCCTGTAATATTCAGAGGAAAAATTAACATTAGATATCTGCTAAGATTGGGAAATATTGACAAAATAATATATCACAGTATATGTGACTACATCTGTCTATAGATATTATAATATTTTGGGGATGTCAATTGGTGCTATCATGAGACTTACATACAAGGACATTTTGAGAAAGGAACATTGTTAATGTGGATATGGTGATCAAACAGGGAGAGACATTAATTGTTCATATCACTTAAGTAAAACAGTTTAATAAGTACAGAAAAACTCCCCAACAATCTCTAGTCTCATATCATGATATCAATATATATCAACATATTGCCTGGCTCCAGCTGCAACCTACCATGAGTAAGTTCTTTAATGTTATACCTGGTTCTGTGTTTGTTTCCCAGACTACATTGTGGTGGGCAGTGACAGTGGTCGGATCGTCATTCTAGAGTACCAGCCCTCCAAGAACATGTTTGAGAAGATTCACCAGGAGACCTTTGGAAAGAGTGGCTGCCGACGCATTGTCCCTGGGCAGTTCCTGGCGGTTGACCCAAAAGGCAGAGCAGTGATGATTGGTATGAACAGGGCTAAAATTGTATTTATTTATTCTGTGAAGAAAGGTCTAATTTCCCATAAAAACTACCCTCAGTGAGGTGTAACCCCCCCCAAATCTAATGGCATTCATTTCAACCATTTCCTACCTCCACCCCCTAAATAAGAAATTTGAAATTAAAAGAAATAAATAACTAATCTGACAATGGACTCAAGAGTCCTGATTTGGTGGAGGACATCATCAGTCTCTTTTGACTGTTGATCATCACTAATTGTGACGTTCTGTAATGCACGCCGAAAAACACCGTAACCAAGGTAATTTTATATCACTGTGTTTAGGTACCTAATTTTGTTTCGGAAAACCATAGAGGCGCTTCAAGGCAGGCCAAGATTGCAGGCAATGTCAGTCCAGATTCAACATTTTTACCTAATGAAAAAAATTATCCCTGCAGATATGGTCAATCCATTCTGTGCTCTCCTTAACAACAAATTGAAATAAGAGGGTGGCATCCAAAACAAAGACTCAGTCAATCAGCTTCATTTCCCCAATTTTTTGTTGATCTTTTAAAAATAATTATTATTCATTGATGAAAATTTCCTACGAGCTGGCAATATTTCCCGGAAAGGAGATTTCGCCATTATAGCCCAGCGTGGGTATGAATTGTGAGCAAATTATTATTATTTTTCTGTAAATTATTACTCATTTAGCTCAAATGGCATAGGGCCACAGCTGTTTTCAGAGTCATTATCCCACTGTATTGTTGATAAGGATGGGGATACCTGCAGTCAGTTGAGACTGAAGAGATCACTTTGACGAGGGATGACTATTGAGAACAAGTGTTGAGTGGTCCATGAAGAGGTTGATTCTTCAAACATTTTTTTCAAGAAAAATAAATGACGTCTATCCTCAGAGTTTTTTTCTTACAAATATAGATCCTCAATTAAGTAGGGATATAACATTTATTTTAAAAGAAAAATCTGCTTTCTATTTTCTGCTTTTCTATTTCTATCCCGTTTTTGACCTTTTGGCTAAGATTGCTTTCCTGCTTTTTGGCAGGGATTACTTATACCAGGGATGGCATAGCTCAATAGTTAGGGTGGTTGAAGGAGATTGATGGTTCAATCCCCGGCCATGCAGAATGTTGAAGTGTCCGTGAGCAAGTGACTGAATCCCCTAACTGCTACCCAAGTGCTGCATGGTGCCCCCTGTTCCTATACAATAGGATGGGTTGAATGCAGAGAACAAATTCCACCAGCCTTTGTCATGGGCTGAATAAAATAATTCTAATACTATTGTCTTATTTCAAATTATACCTTGTGTGGGCTGAGGTAACCAAGCAGCAGCTTACTTTCCATGAATTTCCCATGAACTGCTGGAAATTTGCGTAACTCTGTCAGAAAGATAATTCACTGGCATGAGCCCTAGAAAAGTTCACTATATGTTTTCCAAATGTTGAAGCATTACACATAAGTGCTGACAACAAAAATGTAAAGAAAGTTCGCAACAAATTTTATTACCCTTATGTTAAGTTGAATTGAGTAAGAATTATCTTTTTTTCCCTCTCTTTTTGTCTCTAGGAGCAATAGAGAAACAGAAGTTGGTGTATATCTTAAACAGAGATGCTGCTGCCAGACTGACAATTTCCTCACCCCTCGAGGCCCATAAAGCAAACACACTTGTCTATCATGTAGTTGGGGTTGACGTAGGCTTTGAAAACCCTATGTTTGCCTGCCTGGAAATGGACTATGAGGTGAGGGCATGTATATTTAGTAGCATTTTACATTATTGCATAGAATATATGTTCGCTCATAGGTAGTGAGCCCATTATAAAAGGCTTATTAGCATGTGGGGACTAATCGTGACAATTAAAACGCACCTCTCAATATGAGTATTGATGGTAATATTTGCAATTTAAACAGGTTTTCACCACTAGGTGGTGCTTGCAAACTATGCAAAACTTATTTTTAACACTCATAAGCTCCAGTAACCGATAAGTGGGTTCAAACCCACCTTGGGGCGTCAGGAAAAGAGGTCATCCAGCCTGAGCCAACACCCCACACACACACTAAATCTAAGTCTGTGTTCCCTAGCATTTGAACTTGTCACGACTTAAAAATTGACTTAATTATTGCGATTATTATTAGATATACTTAATGTAAAGCATTACCTTATATAATATACACCTCAACATGCTGTAAAAGTGATGAGTTTCTCATGTCTCTTCTCTGACTGTTCACTGGAGAAAGAAGTAATGTCTCTGATTTCAGCATGTATGCTAACAACCACAATTCATTCATTCATTTGTTAATTGTTTAGAAATGGGGGTTATTGTTTAGAAATCAGTGGGTACTGATGAAACAAATATCGAATGTTACTTGGCTTTATGTGTTGGTCTGAAATCTGTATCGTGAAATCAATAGTCACACATCATTGTCACTGTAACCTCAGTTTGAAGTTATGTTGAGGGGTTGTTATTATATTGAATGACTTTTAGGCAATATGGCTGCTAGTATGTGCTAGGTAGTATATATTACTATGTAGGTGTAGGTATATGTTTGGACATAATTCTTTATTATGTAGCTATTATGGGATGCCCCGATGGCTCACAAGGTAAAATGCATATCTCATAAAGGCTGAGTCCTTCCTGCAGAGTCCTGGGTTCGAAGCCAACCCGGCCCCTTTGCTTTTATAGGGGCAGCATAGCTCAGCGGGCAGAGCAGTTGTCTGGCAATCGGAATGCAGGTTCGCAGGATCCCTGGTCCTAAGAAAGCATGTTGAGATGTCCTTGAGCAAGACACTGAACCCCTAACTGCTATCCAAACGCCACATAAATGTGATAAACATAAATGTTCTTATATATATATATATGATGGCAGCTCACTACTCCTTTACAATAGGATAGATAGAATTCAGAGAACTTTAAATTTCCCATTGTGGGACTGATAAGGGAATCTGAAATCTAAAATGTAAAGTAAATTGTAGTTGGTATGTGCAGTAGTATCTGGTTATTGTACAGGTACAACAAATGAAAATTTCCTGGGTGGCTAAATCTGGTATATTTGCATTTAATGAAAATGTTCATCAATATGCAATGTCCCTATTTAAATAGACACAAACAAAACAGGATTTCAAAAAGTTATTCAGCTATGTGCCATGGAAAACTGAATATGCAGGTATTCATTTTTAGTGGCTGATAGCTTGCTTGGAATAAAAACTTTATAATATAGGCCCTCCATGACATATATTTGAGTAAGTACCAAGGGGGCTATGGTAGCACAGCCCCCGTACACTTCTCTTAAGTCTGGCAAAGCGGGTTTGATTCCACCATGGGGCGTCAGGAAAGAGCATCCGGATTGGCTGGTATTCTGTCCCAAGTGTACCACATAGAATTTGAAACTGAGGAAAATTTTGAATGCAAAACTTTCTTGTCATTTTGTGCTCTCCATATGGCTGTCCTAGCATGACATATTACTTATTGGCAATGGCAAGGGAAGGGGAAAAAAAACACTAGAATGGAGGGTTTGCGGCTCATTTTGCATTATATTTCGAAAAGCTGATGATCAAACCAGGGGAGATAATGTAGCAAAGTTGTTGTGATGCACATTGTGGAGACTGAGGTGTTTCAGTGTAATAACCTTTCTATTTGAATTTATCTATGTCCAGCTATGTAAAAGGTATGCATGCATTTTGGTATATTTTTATTTATGTTTCCTATGCCTGTGGCACACAATACTTTGTTAACTTGTCATACATTATAATCAATCCAGGTGGGTACAAGCAGCATGAACAGTTTTGTGTGCTGAATTTAAATGGAGTAAAAACCACAACTATCCAGCACTGTGCCGATCAGGGTTGTGGAACAGTTCAAGAATTCAAGCAAAATTAATTAGGCCAGGGTTTTTTTTTGGGGGGGGGGGGTTGTTTTTTGCTAAGCTTATGATACTTTGTGCCCTTTTCCAGGAAGCTGACAATGATCCTACTGGAGAGGCGGCTGCAAACACTCAGCAGACGCTGACCTTTTATGAACTGGACCTGGGTTTGAACCATGTGGTCCGCAAATACAGTGAGGCTCTGGAGGAGCACGGGAACTTCCTCATCACTGGTAAGCAGTTGCATCATTACAACATGTCGCCATAGCACTGTGGGTAGATCAGTCGTCTGATGAGAGAAAGGTTGTGGGTTTGATCTCGGCACCTGCAGAGAATCGTGTCGAAACGTCCTTCATCAAGACACCATCCCCCTAACTCTTCTGCCCTGTGATGGACTGGTGACCTGTCCTTATCTATTTCCGTGGCTGTCACCCAATGAGGACTGGGATAGGCTCTAGTTCCTCTACGACCAGATTTCAGATAAGCGGTTGACTGGATGGATGGAGAAAATTAAAATACAAAATCACAAACTAAGAAGAAAAAAAACTTAAACTTCCACGTTTTATGATCGTAAATGGGCAATGTGTGTTCATTTCTGTTCTTAAATCCACGTGGACTTTCAGAATGGTAAATAAGGAAAAGCTTGGGTTTAAAACCCGCAACCTTACCATCAAGCAACTAATTTAACCCATGCTTAAATGCTTCAAATCCTGCCATAGTTTTCGCTACTTTATTAATGTACGTACATTCAGGTAGCCTTTTCCAAAATGATCCAATTTTGTCTGTTGGAATATTTGTTCTGGTTTAATGCTTTCATCGAGTAACTCTTCGAAACTCTTGACAAACCTTTGGGCTACTTTTTCCATCAGCACTTGCTGCCTCTCCTGTGACATGTAAATTGAATCTTATTTTAATTGATTCATCCCAACAGAACTAGCTTGAAATTCTTGGTTGTTATCCCCTCTAGCCTCCTTCAAAAGTCCTAAACGGACTTCTAGCTTTGGACTGGACTGTATAAATGATTAGGGGTTTCTGTATCTGATCGTCCATTTTATAATAATAATAATGATTCCCTTATCAGTCCCACAAGGGAAAATTCAGATTTCTCTGCATTTTTAACCCAAGCTATTGTATAGGAGCAGTGAGCTACCGACATATGGCGCTCGGGGAGCAGCCAAGGGTTCAGTGTCTTGCTCATGGACACCTCAACATGCTGTATGCAGGACCGGGGATCGATCGTGCAACCTTTCGATTGCCAATCGACCACTCTACCCACTGAGCTATGCCGCCCCCATGGTGGGCCCATGACTCATTCCATTGTTGTTGTTGATCTCATTGCTCTAATTGCGGCAGAATTTTTCTTAGCTTCATGTATTCATTACTCGTCCTTGAGGATGGTCGAAACCATCACATGAGATCGCATTCACTTTTTTTTCCCTACTTATCTTTTCACTTCCGTGTTTAAGTTAAAAACAATAGCCTTCCTTTCCCTCTTGGCAGGATTATTCATTGATGGTGGTATTTTCCTTTTGCTGGACATTTTGGTTCACAATAAAATAACAAATATGTAGACTGTATTTGAAAATATGCGTAACAGCAAGTAGGAAACTAATCAATATGTTTGTCTGACACTGCTAACAATGAGAAGAATCATTTTCAAAAGACCTCATTTGTGCTGCCACGCGTAAAAATATTTACGGTCATAAGTGCGGATGGTCGTAAGTCAGAATAATACTCAATGACTATCTTTTTACTGCCAATTTCCTCAGAACCTCAGCTAAAATAATGGGCCTCTATGTTGTTTCAAAACATTTATACTCATTCCTGTTAACATCCGAATAAGTTTTTTTCCCCAGGATGGTACATTTAGCTTTTGTTTAAAGTAAAAAATTACCGAAAGGATGTTATTCTTTACTGTTAAGAGAAAATCAGTGCAGTAAATTGGCTTTTTTTCCATCAGAAAAAAATAGTGAATATACATACATGAGTTGAAACTACGAATTTGGAAAACATACAGAACAACACAATTTAACTGTATAATGTTACAGATTGTAGTGTCATTCTGATGTGATCCTCCTCTGTCTTTAACCTGGTCATCCCTGGCTAGAATAATTGTTAACTACCTTATGTGCATCAGATCAGTTCTTATGAGGTTGATATTGCACAAATATGTTTCATGGTTATATTATATCCAGTGTAGACATGTATTTGCTTGTCTGTGATTGATGACTGCATCTGCTGCCTGCTGAATGGCAACTATCACCAACAAACACATAAATACACACTTAAATTTCTTCTTCTGTAGTTCCTGGTGGTTCTGATGGGCCCAGTGGTGTTCTGATCTGCTCTGAAAATTACATCACCTACAAGAACTTTGGAGACCAGCCTGATATTCGTTGTCCAATCCCACGACGAAGGGTGAGGCTTGGATGCATATTTATGTATTAACAAACCAGTGAAATACCACATACATAGCCTTATCCTTAATTGAACATCTATTTGTTGGGATGCACCAGGGTGTGTGTCCCAAATGTTAATGTTGCGATAGCTGTCTGCTAGTCATTTGTTGGATATTTACTCATGGTTATTATTTTTCAAAAATCAAATGGGTGCTGTCAAATGCTGAAACTAGTGAATAACTTCATTTACCCTAAATAGTTGTATCTCCAACTTATTAGAATATGTTGGTGAAGAAGCTGCTACTCCTATTATTGTGATCTGATCTGATCTCAGTCTAGGTGCATATTACAAATGAACATTTTGAATTTAGATTTAAAAACTCAAGGAATAGTGTAGAAAGGTGTGAAACGGCTTTCATGAAAGGAAGAATATCTGGTTGAATGATAAATCTGATGAAACTGTCAGATAGTGCTTCAATGGCAAATAGACTGATCCACATAAGTGAGAAATTGTTTTCTTATTAAAGTCTACTGCATGAGCAAAATTTAGATACTGAGCTCCTACAATGACATGCCAACAAATTTATCAAAACGTGGATTTATAGAAAGGAACATTATCAGCCTTGTCATAATTTTCATAAACAAGTGTTCAAAATGTATTGCATGAAGTCTCCATTTATTTGAAGGAGAATTTATTAGAGAAATTAGCATTTCACTCGTATTTGTTGGTGATGTAATGCTAAATACAAAATGATAACACTTATGCTGTGTTACATTGATATATTTTAAGGTAGTTCTAGCATTTTTGCAGGGCATAGTAATTATTCATTTTTTAAATTAATTGCTTGTAATGGCTGGTGACTATAAAAGGTTACTTGTTTCTTTTGCTGTATCATCAGCTAAATAAGATTTAAGACCAGAATTAGAATTGAACCTCATGTTTGGGGTTTGTGCCATCCAAGAGGTTTGTGAACTTGCATACCAGCCACAGGCAAAATGTCTAGGCACTTAACTACTAGTAACTTCCCTTTGTCCTCCCAGCGTTCCGTATGTAATTGCTTTTGCCTCCCTCCCCAGTTGATTTTCACAATTTTAACGTTTTCTCTCTGTGCCCCATTCTGCAGAATGACCTCGATGACCCAGAGCGTGGGATGATATTTGTCTGCTCAGCCACCCACAAGACCAAGTCCATGTTCTTCTTTTTGGCCCAGACTGAGCAAGGAGATATTTTTAAAGTTACACTGGAAACTGATGAAGAGATGGTAAGTAAAATGGCATAGAGGGTTTCTTGTGTCTAAATCTCCTAATATGTCTATGCCCTAGTTATATATAGAGAGAGATGGAGATAGCTATTAGTCGGAGAGGATCTGGAAGTATCGTCAAATTCAATTACTGTGGGTTTTTTAATGAATTAGAGGACAATAGTTCTAGAAACTGGTCCACAAAATTTTGAAATTATTGTTAAAATATTATGATCTTGTTATGATTGAGTAAAATTTGTAATTGACTTTAAACCTGGTGAACTATTGATGGGGTAAGAAAACAAATAGAATTTACCCCCTGTGTAAGTCTCCAGTGGTAACTGTAGCTAGTTAAAACACGACCATTACTTCAAATGTGTAATCATACATATCACACTTCTTTTAATTCTTTTAGTTGATGATAAACATTTTTATTGCTTTTCGGCGGGGGGGTTGTTACAGACATTAAAATTCAAAGCAAATTGAGAAAAGTAAAAAAGTAAAGAAAAAAGTTGGTAAGACAGTACATAAAGCAACAGACATAGTTCAGCAGGTAAAGTAAATCACAACCAAGATTGCCTAGTTGTTGTCCCTTGCCCAAGAAATTAGGTGAGAAAGAGTTCCAAACTTGAACGCGTCTGGTCGCGCCTTATTTACTTGCACAGTTTTATGTTCCAGGTTGACAATGTTAACCAGGCTGCGGATCCAGAATGATTTCATACACGTATCTGGCATAAATCAGTTTTTCCCCCAAAAAAATATTTGCAGAGGTAAAGTTCTTTGAATTCTTGATCCTAGCCCAAAATTTTTAGCCAATGCTAATTACACATAAACTTTGTGTGTTACACAGATACTGTGTGGATATTTGCTTATGATTTTGGTTCAACAGAACCAAAACATGTCAGTCTTCACATTGTATCTTGACGGAAATGGCCATTCACTGCAGAGGTGTCAAACTTTGTTTCACTAAGGGCCCCTCGGAAATAAAAATCACATTAAAGGCCAATCATATATACTTTATTGATTTTGTTTAATCCAAAAAATAAAATGATATTTTTAAATTTAGTGCTGTCAAAATTGACATGTTTATTTTGTGTTATTACTTTGAAATGAGATGTCAGGAAGGCCATCGGGCCTTAATACCTCCACATTCCATTTAAGTCTGTGACCAACCCCATAACGTGTGGCTTTAATTTGAAATATTTAGGACATAAAAATTAATGTAGTTAACACAGCTGTATTTTGTTTATTTCATTTTGTGGCTGTGTGAGGCTGTCTCACAGGCATATCAGGGGATTCCCTCTTCCTTGTCGTTGCATGGAGAGCCGTCTTTTCCCCCTATTCTGCTCCTTGCTGGACTGTTAGTAGATAACCTTTGTCTCCTTTTTCTCACAGCAATAAGGCTTTATTTGTTTCCAGACCTCATCCCCCTATGGAAAATAATCTATATTTTACTGTGCTGTGCCATTGGGGCACTTATTGGGATCTGCCATTCTGAATGCTTAATGAACCCTTAATAAACTTCATGATTTCACGACAGTTTAAATTCAACTGGTACTTGCAAATGTAAATAAATATTTTGTTAATCATCATTCATATTGGTTTTTGCATTAAATTAAGCCTTTTCAGATGATATAGTACGTGGATTCATTTTTTAGATATCTAATTTTAATAGCGTGATGATTTTTAAATCCAATCGCACTTTAACGTCTATGCCTAGGTCACACAAAAAGTTGAATGAGTTCATGTGGACACAATATTTGATAAAATAAATGTTTCATCACTCACGGGTGAGATTTTTAGTCTAAGCTGACTGCAGGTATCCCCACCCCAACTATACGGTTGCATAACGATCAAAACCAATAATAGTACACCTGTCATCATTTTACAATACTGTGATTGCAACTATTCCCAAATTCTCTGTGAATAGTACTTATTACCACTAAATTTGTAATACATGGCCAACTTGCATATGAAACCATCCTGTTTTGTTGCTATCCACTCATATTGTCTATAAGAGTGGGGATACCAGCAGTTAGTTCAGACTGAAGATATCACCTGTAAGAGCGATATAACATTTTATCTCAATAAAGCATTGCATCAAAAAGAGCTGATATACCTTTTGTGTGTATTCTTAGTTGCCTTTATTTAATTGAGAAATGTTAACAAGGTGTTTACCATAGGTGAAGGAATAAAGATTTCATAGTTCATGTTTTCATAAAATAGATTAGCAAACCTCCCCCCCCAAAAAAGGGGGGAAAAAGCCATTTATTGTTCTGAACTTGCTTTTTTCCCTAGGTAACAGAAATTAGGATGAAGTACTTTGACACTATCCCTGTGGCAACAGCCATGTGTGTTTTGAAGACTGGCTTTCTCTTTGTGGCTTCTGAGTTTGGAAACCAGTAAGTTTGTCTCAATCTACAGTATTGGTCTGTTATCATTTTTTGGTCTATCTTGGAACTTTCTTTTTAACACCATTAAGTGGAGAACATTCTTACTTTTCTGGCTTTTTTCCCCGTGTTATCACCAAAGTTATTCATTAGGTTATCCCTCATCCCTGCTCAATACCACTAACTTCTCTTTGTTTCATTCCTTAGCTACCTTTACCAGATAGCCCATTTGGGTGATGATGATGATGAGCCAGAGTTTTCATCTGCAATGCCACTGGAGGAAGGTGATACGTTCTTCTTCCAACCCCGGCCTCTCAAGAACCTTGTTCTGGTGGATGAACAAGAGAACTTGTCTCCTATTATGTCCTGTCAGGTATGACCAGTTGTGTGAGAAAGACAGTGAATGAGTGTATCAACCACATTTTGGCCTTGTTATATACAGGGCTTGAGACTGGGCTTTCTTCCCCCTGGAACAAGTAGCAGTAGCACACTTAGTTATATATGCAGTTGTACCTTCTTTTTTTTAAAGTCACAAATTGCACCCCAATTGGGAGCCAGGTTTATTGCAGTGTCAGGGCCATGTGTAAAAGTAAACTATGGGAAAGGCCCCTACCGTTACAAGAGCCTCACAAGGGAGATGCTGGGATGGGAAAGAGTTATGTAGAAAAGCTCAGGAGAGCTTAAAAGTCCTGCTAACTATGAAGGTAGGGGTTTAACAGTATGTAGTGATGCCTGGATTGAAAGTAGTGAAGTTTTGATACAAGTTGAAAAATCCTCAGTCATGCCGATGTGAGATTTTTTCTAACTCCCCTACAAATAAAGCAGTTGTTAGGCTCAGATTCTGCTTTACTGGCCATTACTCTTGGACAGGAGCTAGGTTGTTCTTGGTCACCTGGAATTTATTATTTCAGGCTTTTTCGTCCACTTCTAGATATTCTAAGAGACATGCTTTTCATCAATAGGTTAAGAGAAATAATAGAATAATATCTGAGGTGTTTCAACAATGAACCTACCACCAATCTTACTACCCATTCCAACTCCACCATGCCCCTGGTACATAAGGACGGTCAGATGACTAAGAGGTATCAGAGCCTAAGTTGGGACCTGCCTCTATCATAATGTCTTATAGGGCGAGTCATTTTGAAATCAATATTCAGAGAACTATCCATCCATCCATTGTCAACCGCTTATCCGAAATCGGGTCGCGGGGGAACTGGAGCCCATCTCCGTTCTCATTGGGCGAGAGGCAGGGTACACCCTGTATAGGTCGCCAGTCTATCACAGGGCAGAGCACTTAGGGGGAACAGTGTCTTGCTCAAGGACACCTTGACACGCTTCTCTGCGGGACCGGGGATCGAACCCGCAACCTTCCGATTGCCAGGCGACCGCTCTACCCACTGAGCCATGCCGCCCCTTCTATTGAAGCATATATAAAACAAATTTTAAAAAAACGTGAATTAAAATAGTAAACATACAATAATTATAAATGCTATAATAATGCCTGATTTAGTTTTAAAATATGTAATTGGTTGATCATTTGGTTATTTCCTTGCTTTTTCATTTATTTAATTTTCCATTTGCTTTTGTCTCATTTGCTTTTCCAAATTCAAAGGTAATCTTTTTTCAAGTTTGAATAGATGTGAGGTTTGTTAAACATTTGAGCCATCTTGCTTCTGCTACACCCCAGACCCAATTTCTTTCATTAAGGAATGCATACAAATCAATTTTGTTGGATTTGACAGATAGCTGATCTGGCCAATGAGGACACCCCTCAACTGTATGTATCCTGTGGAAGAGGACCCAAGTCCACATTAAGGGTCCTAAGGCATGGACTGGAGGTACATCCACATGCACGCACAAATATCCGATCATACTTTTACGTCCTTGCATCTACAAGCATGTGCATGAATATACATAGTATCTCTTATGTAGATATTATTTCTCACATTCTTCAATTAAATACTGAATAATTATACGTTGCACTGATCCCAGCAGCACACTTTTCAAACAAGTATCATATGTGACAATTAAGCTGTTAGAATTTGATTCACGTTTACCTACCAAATTTTCTATCTTGTCTTGATGCATGCTCAATAATCCAGGTAAAGAAATCACAAGAAAGGTGGATCGGTCCACTGGATATTATTGTATTGATAATGATAATTCTCATTATTATCTTATCCAGTTGAACTAATTCTTCTTTTTTGTGAACCTCTTGTGCCTCTACTTTTACTAGTCACTCATTGATCTTTCGTTTGTGCTTCCCTTTCCACTTCTTTCACTCTGACCCTCTCTCCATTTTATCGTTTATCAGGTATCAGAAATGGCTGTGTCAGAGTTGCCTGGTAATCCTAATGCTGTGTGGACAGTGCGTAGACATGTGGAAGGTAACAAGCAACTCCTTCATCTAAATCAGGGGTGTCAAATTGTAAAGGGCCAGTTTGGGTGCAGGTCTTTGTGCCAACCACGCACTTACACACCTGATTCTATTTTTCAACCAATCGTTGACCTTGATTTGTACCGTATTTCTCAGGCTATAAGGCGCACCGAATTATCAGGGGCATTATCAATTAACGTGTCAATAATGTGTCAATTTCCATATTGGACAGAACCCAGTCACTCTTACTGCTGTTCCCAAGCCTAGATAAATGGAGGGGGGTTGTGTCAGGAGTGATTGCCTGCCTAAAACCATGCCAAATAAAATATGTGGATTATAAATTAGATTTCCATATTGGATCATTTGAGGCTCAGGGTACCAACAACTGCCACCAGTAGGGTTGGTCATCAAGATGCCTGTGGAAATTATGCCAGTTTTGGGGGATGGAGAGGGGGGAAGACCTGTCCAGAGATAGCAAGAAAAGGGAAAGAGTAGGATAGCAGAGGCGAGAGTCCGAACTTTGAATGTAGGCACTATGACTGGTAAGGGGATAGAGCCTGCCGATATGATAAAGAGAAGCACATTAGATATCCTTTGTATGCAAGAGACCAGGTGGAATGGGAATAAGGCCAGGAACATCAGATTTGGGTTTAAGTTCTTCTACCATAGTGTTGATAGGGGGAGAAATGGGAAAGGGGTAATCCTGAAGAAAGAGTGTCAAAGGAGTGTTGGAGGTGAAAGAACGTGTCAGAATAATGAGGATGACGCTGGAGCTAAAAAGTGTGATGATTAATTTTATCAGCGTATATACCCCACAAGTTGGGTTGAAGATGGAAGTGGAAGAAGAATTCTGGAGTTGTATGAAATGGTGGAGAGTACAACCAAGAAGGACAGAGTGTTAATTGGAGCAGACTTCTAATGGGCATGTTGGGTAAGGGAACAGATGTGATGAGGAGATGATGGGCAGGTGGGGTGTTAAGGAGAGGGGATGTAGAGACGGCGGATTTTGCGAGAAAGATGGAAATGGCTGTGGTAAATACATATTTCAAGAAGAGGGAGGAACACACTGGGCAGCATAGCCCAGTGGGTAGAGCAGTCGTCTGGTAATCGGAAGGTTGGAGCTTCGATCCCCAATCCTGCACACAGCATGTCGAGGTGTCCTTGAGCAAGTCACCGAACCCCTAACTGCTCCCCGAGCATCATATGGGGGCAGGTCACTGCTCCTCGATAAAAGGATGGGTTAAATACTGAAAATTCCAAATTTCCCCTTGTGGTACTGATAAGGGAATACACCCC
>OMLC01055149.1:0-53660 GCA_900302585.1 Regalecus glesne
GTAGTAGTAGTAGTAGCAGTAGCACCAGTAGCAGTAGCAGCAGTAGTAGTAGTATTAGTAGTAGTAGTAGTAGCAGCAGTAGCACCAGTAGTAGCAGTAGTAGCAGCAGTAGTAGCAGTAGCAGCAGTAGTAGTAGTAGCAGCGGTAGATACTTCTTCCTTCTCCTTTGTGAACATGTAATATTCAATTAGTTGTTTATGGTCATTTGTATATTGAGATTGTTGTATAAACTTATTATTCATTGTTCATTTTAATTCGATTGTTTTGTTTTTATCTGTTTCTTGTTTCTTTTCCTTCTTTTTTAACATGTTCAAGATAAGCCAAACCACATCCAGAGGATGGACTGATGATGGTAGTAATAGAGGCATTCTGCAGAATGCTTATTTAACCTCTCTGGAACATAAAATTAGCTTGAAAGAATAAAACAAATCTGCAGGATTTGACAATAAACATCGGTTCTTCGCTTATGTTTACTCAATATGACATGCCAGTGATTATGTAACCACTGAAATTGAAATACAAGTGAAACCACCCAGAGCAGTATAGACTGGTGAGGGTTTCAACTTCCTCAAAAGTTTATTTAAGGCTCAGTGGTTGCCACAGCGCAGCATATTTGTACTAAGAACCTAGGTCACGCTAATCATCAAATACCAGCTGAAGAGGAGGCATGATGGGTGTAGGAGAGGTGGTCTACATTACACTGGAGGTTCTGATTGCCGTCAGCTGTTACATTGGCAACATATTTGTTATCTGGGCTATCTGGTCCAGTAAAAGTATGCGGCAGCCCACGTTCTTCTTTATGGGTTCGCTGGCGGTTGCTGATGTTTTGGTGGGCTGTGTAGCGATACCCATGGCTGTGATGGTGGATGGATGGGTGGAGACTTCATTCTATGTCTGCCTCTTCATCAGCTGCGTAGTCATATTGCTGACATTGGCCTCAGTCTTGTCTCTGTTAGCCATTGCGGTTGACCGCTATCTTCGAATCTTTTTCCCTCTCAGGTAAGCTATCCTACAAATACATGCTTGTGTCCTTTCATGGACTCTTGAAATTACGTGTACAATTATTAATGGCCCCTTCTAACATATGCACTTTGTATTACCATTGTCAGAGTTAAGGTTAAGTCTCAATAAAATACATTTTTATGCAGATTTGGCTATTTAATGGCTATTTGGGGTAAAAAATAATGCATTGGGATTATGACAGTTGGGTTTGTACCTATGAAATTATATCTTCAGCTGTGTTGTTTTAAGCCAAATGGCTGTTGTATTCTAGCCCTTACAAAGATCTGGGGTTTACAAGTACCCTGGTTACCCAAATTAGCTGGATTTTAGTTGAATACTTTTTGAATGTAGTCAAAGATCTGTTTTCTGTCACGATTAGTCCCCACATTGTGGGAGTGGACATAGACCTAGATGAAGTGTGGGGGATTGAGGCTTGGTTGATAAACCCCTCAGCTAGACTCTCTTTGAACTAAGCTTCACTGACTTGTTAGAAGGATCATTGCGCAAAAAAATTGCAGGGTGATTGGTTCCCATTTTTATGAATCTGCAACACTATCGAATCCTGTCGGGACACTGATGGGCCAAATCCTCAGGCATTTGCTCGCTGGTTTTATGTAAGAAACCAGTATTAGTTGGAGTAGCTACAAACAGCTTGATAGTCTGTAGCTCTAGCCAGCCATACTACATCACTTGTAAATTACATGAACTTAGCATTGACCAGCGTCTTACAATCCTCAAACTGGAGGTTGATCAACTTCAAGTTCATATTTTGGGTCAAATTCTGGCTGATTTTGATATGGCGAATAGCCGCTATATTTCAAACAGTGCAAGCATAGGCGTTAACATGTCAATCTGTTAACCCATAAGGAAGTGCTTTCATTTCACCCGTCAATCAAAATTTGAATGGCAGGGTCTGAGGGGCTACGGTAGCTCAGTGGTAGAGCGACAAGCCAGAAGCTGTGGGTTTGAACCCACAGCAGGATGTTAGGAAGGGCATCCAGCCTTAATCTCCCCGACTCCATCTAAGCCCATATTCACCCCCACAGTATGGGGACTAATCATGACAGTAAAATTGACCTCTCATCTAGAACAAACCAAACTCTTGCAATCGGTGATGCTGACATCTTTCAAAGTCTCATGCTACCAAAAGGAAGTGGCATATGATAGGCTTACTTAAAGGATCTCAAAAAGCATTCTTCTGTACTAAAGCTTGTTTATTCACAGATACATTTAGAGTTCACCTTTTACTGCTTCTCACTGATAAGTAACACATTTTACTTAATATATGAATAGATACGTTTCATCACATAAAATCAATGGTCACTTCTCTCTCCGCAGGTACAAAAGGGCAGCGAATAAGAACTATACTTGGGGGATGATATTGTTGTGTTGGTTGGTTGCGGCAGTTTTGAGTTTCATACCCTTGTTTGGATGGCACAATCGAACAACCCTGGCTCATTCTCCATCAGTCAACTCCTCCACTATTGTCTGCCAATTCATAGCTGTTATTCCTATGTCATATCTCATTTATTTCAACTTCTTCCTCTGTACCCTGATTCCTCTGTTGGTCATGGCCGTATTATACTGTCACATCTTCTGGGCAATCCGCAGGAACCTTCGAGAAAAGCCAGGGAACAGAGCCGAGTTTCAGTCCAACGCCTACCTAAAGAAGGAGAAGCGTTTAGCGAGTTCTCTGTCTCTGGTGCTGGCTCTTTTTGCCTTCTGCTGGATCCCACTTCACATAATGAACTGCTGTGTCTACTTCGGCAGGCCCTCAAGCATACCACAGATGGCTTTCTATGTCGGTATCCTGTTTTCCCATGCTAACTCAGCGGTCAACCCCATTGTGTATGCGTTCAAAATTCCAAAAATCAAGTTGGCCTATCTGAAGATCTGGACGCAACACATCATATGTAGAGAAGACCAGCAAATAACTCGGACCAGCCAGACCACCGACAACAACGCCAGTGTAAATATTAACTGTGGTTTTAACATTGACATGGGAGACACTTCAGGTCGGTCTGACTTGCGTACAATGGTGAATTCGTAGCTAATTTGTAACGGTATGTTAGGCTCTTCAAGGCCAAGATTAATTTAAGATCTGGTTTTCAAACCAAAAAAATGTTCTTAAAACTTTCCACACAAGAGCAAACGTTTGGGATACAGTTACTATGAGTAGCTAAAGTTTATCCATATAGTTTCAGTTAAATCCATAAAAATCTGGGGCACGTCTGGATGGTTACCACTCATACCTCATGGTTGGAATGGCACCGGTTTGAGGTTGACCTCCTCGTTTCTGGTCTACGTCTTCTACATGTTCTGTCTAATAAAGGCAAAATACCAAAAACATGAGCTTCAAAAATTAAATAAATCTTTTCAATATGTCTTTTCATATGCAATGTTAAAAAAAGAGTCTAGCTTCTATCTCACAGTCTATTCTTGTGTCCATACAGAATAGTATTGCTTATCCTGTAAAGTTGCTCATGCTGTGGTTTACATTTAGGACTATCCGTGTGTCTGGTGTTCTCGGATATTTGACTTTGTCGTTGTGTGTGTGCCTGTGTTTGTAAGTATGTCCTGTGTGTAATACAAAAACTTGCTGAAAGGGAAGTTGACTGAACACAGTTTCATGTCAGTTTTTTTTATTTCTGGGTCCTAGTTCTACTTCTCAGAAAGTGGACTCACTTTCCAGAAGCAAAGTGTTCCGGGACACCATTTTTTTGTTTTTCATTCATAGTCCATATCAGTGAAATGAACTTTTATTATCTTAAGAAATTTGAAGAACATTTGAAATTCACGTACTTATTCAATTCCATGATAACTGTCTTGATGCATGCTCAATAATCCAAGTAAGGAAATCACAAAAAAGCTGAATCTGCTCATCTGGACACAAAGTTTTATTGAGAGAAATGTTTCATCATTCATACAGGTGACCTCTTCAGTCTGAGCTGACTGCAGGCAACCCCATCCTTATAAACAATACAGAAACCAAACCACACTGGCCAAGAGGATGGCATAACACAGAAGAGCCAACACGTCAGGCCAGGACTCTGCAGTCTTCACCCATCTACTGGCTAGTGGACACTCTGTCAAAGATGGGGATGTTCACATCCATGATGGGGAGGAACAAACACCGGTTTGAACGGGGAGTCAAAGAAGCCATCAGTCTCAAGAGGCAAGGGCTATCCTTGAGATAAGTACATCTGTCACTATCTTACAATCTTGTGATTGCGACTAATTCCCCAATCCTCTGAATTGTACTCATTACCACTGAAAGTACAGCCAATGGCCAATTTTAATATAAAACCGTTGGTTTGGGTCATGATGCAATTATCTTTTATAAGGGTGGGGATGCCTACAGTCCCCTCAGATTGAAGATGTTGGTAATGAACCATTTCTCAGTTAACGCTGGGTCCACATGAACTGATACAACTTTTTTTTCTATACAACAACTTTCTGTTAACTATTTGACACTGTCCTGCTCATTGTGCCAATTTCTATTTCACTGGAGACACAGGACTTCATAGAATGCTGAAAAAAAGGCTTTTGAGCTTTTCTTGAAATGTCATCCTAGCTCTCAATATATATCACCATCAGCTTGCCCACTGCTCCTATACAGCCGGATAGGTTAAATGCAGAGGACACATTTCACTGTAGCAAATCAATGACTAAAAGTGACTTTGCTTTCCTTAGTCTCACATCTTGACTTAATTCCAAAAATGGGGGTTTGGTACCCTCTAAAAGGTGCTAGAGTTCCCTGCCCACCAAATAATCTTATTTTAATATCAGTTTTCCCCCATTGGGGCGGCATAGCTCAGTGGGTAGAGTGGCCGTCTGGCAATCGGAAGGTTGCAGGATCGATCCCCGGTCCTGCACATAGCATGTCAAGGTGTCCTTGAGCAAGACACTGAACCCCTAACTGCTCCCCGAGCGCCATATGTTGGCAGCTCACTGCTCCTATATAATAGGTTGGGTCTAAAATGCAGAGAAATCCAAATTTCCCCTTGCGGGACTGATAAGGGAATCATTATTATTATTATTATTATTATTATTATTATTATATACTCCTCTATACCCATGTGCTCTAAAACTCAGAGGATAGACTTACACTGGGGAATCTGTTTCTCTCCACAGCTTCTGCAGCAGCTACCAGCAGAGAGGGTGGAGCAGAGAGAGATCCCTGGTGAACACATGGTGCTGAAAACCACCTTTGACAGCCTGGTGCAACGCTGCCAGCTTGCTGCGGGAGACCCTGTAAGTCTTTGAGCCGTTTCACATTATTGTATCTTTCCACTTGAGAAATTATGACAGTAAATATTATTATTTAGTCAGAGATAAAGGTCAATATTGTATTGAATATGAAATGACAAAAATATTTCATTTTTAGCAAACCAAAAGGAAACTTGATGATGCAGCCAAACGTCTAGGATACCTCTATGACAAGCTAAGAGACCAGTCGGTAAGGAAATGTTGCATATTGAGCAGGTCATTAGCATGCTACATCAACAACAATTCGGAAAAAAAAATTGAAAGAAACATAGCTGTTAATCTGGATCCAACAGTAACATTCCATACCATCTTTTCACCCATCCACCAGCTTTCTCACAATATCCTAGCAGGGCTCCATGAGATAAGCCGCTGTGTGGCCAGCCAGAACTACCACCATGGTCTGGAGGTCCACACCCAGGTGGTCACCAGCAGCAATTTCAGCGAGATCTCCGCATTCATGCCCATCCTTAAAGTGGTCATGACCATCGCCAACAAGCTGGGAGTCTGACCCCTAAGACGAATTTGAGACTTCAGTATTATGGATCACATTGTTAAATATATATATATACATACATTTATTTATTTCTTTTTTTTGAGCTAATGATGTGCGTTGATAATGGTGATTACAGATAATATTGCAAAATATGGTATTGCCCATGTAACCTACTTCCTTTCAAAGGACTCCGCTGACTTTACTGATAAGGAAGACTGTCTTGAGAGAGAAACATTAACATGGTAATTTACAGTAACATGAATGTTTTTTTCAAGTAACGATCTTTGTGAAATTTTGAATGTGAGAATGTTGTTGTAAAATATGGGGCAGTAAATGCTTTAGGATATGAATCAAGGATGCAATAGTGCAAGTGGGCACACACAAGTCAACCGTACATTACACACAAACTACATGTGAGTTTTGTCTCACTTAAGCCGTAATTAATCTCCTCTGAACAAATTTGATTTTCATACAATACTAAGATCACAGTAGTGTATAATGAGAATTATATTGAACCAACATCTACTATATCCAAGGTGAGACTAAATGGCACTTAATTATGAAGCTTAGGTCTGTTGGTGCTCTTTTTCTGAGACAAAAGTAAAGTGTTCCTTTGACACTGCTCTGTGCAGAGCATGAGACATGCAGCAGGTTCATGACCTTTGGATAAACAAACTAAATTTTAAACATACAATATGTACCATATGATGGACTTGGACTCTACACTTAATTTGTGTCCTGTTAATTGTGCCATTTTGGGGTTTTGGGCCAAAGCACTACAACAGAATGTTATTTGTTGATCTTAGTCAAGTTGCTGAATTTGTTTTAAATCTTTTTAGCACAGCACTGCTGCCTGGTGACTTGTCATTTTGTTTTTCTCAGTTTGCTTCACATTCTCTTAGTCTGCATGCTTCTGTTGTTTAGTACTACCCTTGCATTACTCTGACAGCTAAATTGCAACAGCAGCTCATGGATAAATTAGCCTATTGAATTGCAGAAGACCTGACTCGAGCCCATGTTAAATCGCTCACTCCTCTATGTAGTCATGTCTGTTTACACAGCTATTGCCCTCCCCAGCTCCTTTATTTCCAATTCTAAATGACAGGTAAATTATTTTAAATTGTGCATTTAGTTTAGAACATACAATAAACACACAAAAAAATCTTTTGAGGTATAGAAACTTAATTGAGAGGAAAACGTAAGTTGAGATTCATTAGATTGACTTTGGATGGAGTCTATAGAAATACGTGGCAGAAGAAGGCATTGAAGTGCCTCAGTGCTCCATTTTGGTCGCACAGATATTTATACAATCCATGTTCCTTAGTTTATCATTTTCTGTATACCCTTTTTAAAATAAAAAAATTCAATCCAAAGTACCCAACCGGGTTTTGTTTACTCAAATGCCCTATTCTTCATGTACATTTAGATAGCTTTGTTACTACAGGTTAGTTTCACACAGTGCACATTAATAGACACCTATGTAAATTGTCTTTATGCGTGCTCAATAATCCAGGTAAGGAAACCACGAGAAAATTGAATCAGTTTATCAGGGTACACCTTTTTTATTGAAAGAAATGTTTCATCGCTCATACAAGTGACATCTTCGGCGTAAAGTGACATCCTCACCCCTAAGATTGGTGACTGAATTTTTAACTAAATGTCAAACATACAGTATGTACCATATGATGAAAGATTGGTTGTTTGTTCCCTCAGAAAACGTGTTGAAGTGTCCTTGAGCAAGACACCGAACCCCTTTCACATAGGTTTTCTACTTATGTGACCAACGATGTCCTTGCAATTCGGTGATAATCATTTACATTTAACCGGGCAAAGTCTTGAAAACACCCTAATGCTATCCTATTTTGTTGTTGTAATGTTAGCCAACGATAACTGCGCAGGCTACTGAAAGAAGATGGAGAGCTAGCTAGCTAATGTTTCACCAGGAATTGGCTAGCTGGCTAGAGGTAAATACGGAAGTAGTATGTGCACCCGCCCTGTTCAACGTGGGACTGTTGACGGAAGTTAGGAATACAAGGCATTGTGGTAGTTTCGGATATGGAAGTTGGGGCCAAGTAGCAGTGTGAGTTGTTATTGTTTTGTTTTTTTGTAGGAAGCTTGATGCTGCATTGATGTATATCCAATTCGTCGTTTTTTTTAAAGTAATGAAATGGTGAACACTTGCTGTGTTATTAACTGCAAGAGCCGTTCTCATGACTGGCGTGGGAAACGTATGGCCAATGGACTGCGATTTTTCAGTTTTCCAGCTTGGAAGAAGACCAGCGGAGCTCAGGTTGCTGACATGACAAAGAAGCGTCGCATACCGTGGATAGAAGCTGTTGGACGAACAAACATCACCTCCAACATTTACCGACACATGTATGTGTGTTCACGGCATTTTCCCTCGAGTAAGCTGCATTTGCAACGCATTTAACCGTTTCCGATTGTTTACCGAGTGATGTGGGTGAGGATAATCATAGAAAGTTTGATTTTACTATGATGACATATATTCTTGTCGATGGCGTGCTTGAGGATACGTTTAGAACGAAATTCTCGATCCACACGTTTTAGTTTCTATGGAGGGGCTTGGAAAACGTCATAAGATCACGTGATACGTAATACCAGCCGATTTTAAAATCAATGGCCGCTCCCACACAGCACAATCTTCATAGGCCAGGAATAGATTTTGACATGTTTTATACTTTGTAGAATCGTGACACGCACAAACCCCTCGATTCGAATTTAGGGCCCACGATGTTTGAAACCGTGTTCTAGAAGTTGGAAAGGAACGTTGGAGTCGTGGATTGAAAATTCACAACGAAATATTGTTGTTGGGGTGTCTGTAAATCAGATACAAGGTATCCCAATCAAATGCCAGAGGCCACGACTTTACTGCCGTTTGCAAAGCCAGGACGTTTCCGTCCATGTATGACCGAGTGGGAGAAAATCCCTAAGTCTCACTAAAATTCTTATTTCTGATCAAACCTTAGCGTATTGGTGTGATTAAAAATAAACTGAAAGAAAGAAGGAAGAATGAAAAGGAGAAAACCAAAAGATCATAGTGTTGGTGTACATGCTTTGATTGGAGTTCTCCCAAAGAAAGCCAAAAAAGGTTTAAAAAATATGAAAATGCAGAAGATTACTTAGACGTTTTAGAAAGTGTCTACATGTCAGTCGTTTGAGGAGCCAAGGAATTCTAGGATAGAGGCAATAGGGAGATTAGAGGCTGCTACCCAATCCATCCCTGACAAGTATGCCCTTGCCTTGGGGGAAATGTTCAAGTTGTTTTATGAAAAATCAGGTAAAAGTGCAGTCTGGATTCACTAGAAGTGGAGTTACAATAATACAGAAAAGTAATTCAATGTTCCTAGAGAGAATATTGGCCCAAAGAAAGAGATAAAGTTTTCCAAGGTTTTTGCCCTGATCAGTTTGACACTTCCTATAACTTTTTTGGGTCCAGCAAAGTTCAAGCTTAAATGCCGCCATTCCGATTTAAACAACAATGGAGAGCCTGTGCAGGTACGAAACTAAGATTTGATTTGAATAGCTTTTTTATATTGTTAGTTGAGAGGATTTGGGCATCAAACAATTGCATATATATATGACGTGTTTTAGTCTCATTGATCAGCATAATATCTATCTTCTAGATTCAATTTAGATATGTGTTGAGCCGCGGTGGCTCAACAGGTAGAGCTCGTGTCTTTGAGTCAGGCTTTGAGGGTTCATATCCTGCTGCATAGCTCGGATAATGTGAGATATTCATCATAAACAGGTTTGAGTGGTTGCTACACTAGAAGAGCGCCATATAAGAACAAGTCCATTTACCAGTTCTTATAATAATTATAATTATAATGTAAGACAAATTAAAAAACATCTAATTAATATAACTACCTGAATCCACGATGACTGATAGTAACCATGGTAAGGGACTATTCAGGGACAATGTTTCCAATTGTGTCACATTGATAAAAAGTTCTAAGGTATGATTTATCTCTTTTTGTGTCTTTGCTGCTTCCATTTCTTTGGATTATAGCTAGTGCTGTATCATCTCCTCTACAGACCTTACCTAATTTGTATGGCTATTTTACTTCTAGTTGTAGTGTCACCAGTGAGGTGTCTCACTTGATGTGTTAGCTCGTCACGTACCAACATTTTAAAGCTCGATCGATTTGAATTACCAAAAAGATATTACTTCATCTGGAAAAAATAAAGTCAGGAGATTTAGTTCTCTTAATCCCTGGCCATAGCTACATAACCAAAGACATTCCCTTTGTGTGTTTTGATCTGTAGGTAAACCAGCCTATGAAATGCTACAAAGACATCCTGACTGGGTACCTTCATGACACCTCGGGCACTCGGAAGTCAAAGCAACAAATACTAAGCAGTTTAACCTGATGAACAAGAGACGGCAAGCTCTCACAGAGAACAACGGGGCACCTTCAACACCACATAATGTACCTGGAGAGAGGTCAGAGATCGATGAGATTAACTACTTGTTGGAAGAAATGGAGTCACTAGGGAAAGAGCTCTCCCTGAAGAATATGGATGAGGATTCCCTCAAAGATGATGATGCAAAGGTCAGGTATTATACTTACACACCTCGGCCCTTTGGTGCACTGGCCAGAGAGACATTGTTTAGAAGACAGCATGCCACATCACTGTATGGAGGCTTTTGGCAATCGTGTCGCAGTTATTGGGGATTGCTTAGAAATTAACATTGAACGAGGATCAAATCTGAAAGGTAGGATACAGACATCTTCCCATTCCAAGCACACCGTTAAGTATCTCATTGGCACTACACCACAGGGCACTATCTCTTTCAGGTCGAACCAGTGACAAGCATGTGACTGAGAACAGAGGCCTTCTTGATAAGCTATTTCCTGGAGACTTGGTGTTGGCGGATCATGGATTTGACGTCAGGGACCGTGTTGGACTAATGTGTGCAGAAGTGAAACTCCCTGCATTCACATGAGCACACTGTCCACTTGAGGAGAAAGATGTGGCAGAGACACAGCAGATGGCCCACCTCAGGGTCCATGTGGAGAGGGTGATTAGATGTGAACGCACCAAGTATACCATACTAAGTGAGACCATACCAGTGAGCATGGTGCTCCCATGTGAAGGCGACGGCAGGATTTTCCTTGATGAGATTGTAACATGGGCCACAGAGAGGAAACCATATAGTTAAACTGTATACTTTTGACAAAAATCCTTGTGCTATAGACCGTGTTAACGGCGTTACTCATGTCCCCCAAAAAAACCACCAAACTGGGCCACCCAAGGATCACCCGGGATAAACAGAGCAATAGTGTATGCTCTGATTAATTGAAACCAAACCGATGCTTGGTAAGAGGATAGCATAACACAAAACGGCTAAAACATCAGGCCAGGACTCCACAACAAAGATGAGGATGTCCACATCCTTGATAGGGAAGAACAGTGGTTTGAACAGGGTGTCAAAAGAGCCATCTGTATAAAAAGGGAACAGCCATCTCTGAACCCAGGAGGGGTTCTAAGAGTACGTCTGTGAATAGTACACATTACTATTGAAATGCCAGTTCCCTTCTAGCTTGTGTAGCCATCCATTATTTTTTTTTGGTTGTTATACAACTATATTTTTTTGTAAGTGAGGGGTTACCTGCGGTCAGCCTAGACGGACGATGTCATGCACATGAGTGATGAAATGGTTCAATAAACACTGTATCCAGATGAACTGATTCACCTAGTATATTGATTTTGTTACCTGAATTATTGAGCGTGCTTAAGAGACAGCATTATTCATATGCTGCATAACACATGATACAATAATGATGGAAATTTACTGCAAGTCTGAATCTACGTTTGTGCAACATGCTGATTGTTCATATACATGTTTTCAGTTCACAATAGCAATGTGGTAGAGAAATGAAATGGTAGAAAAAAAAATGCTGGTGTAAACTCCAAGGATCGATATTTTAAGTACAATTGATATTTTAAAAAGGCAAAGATAAGATCTTGACATAAAAACTATTGCGATGAAAAGTCCAGCTAGCAGTTGCGTGTCCTCCGCAAGTGTGCAACAGTTAAAGTATGATAGTGACTGTTTTCAATTTAAGTATATCAAGACAAAATATAAAAAAGGCATTTTAAAAACAATCTAAATATGCAAACCGTTGAACAAAGGTGTTTGTGTTGAGCAATGAATAAGGGACACATAATACGAAGAAAAAAAAACAGGCCAGAATCATTGGACTGGATAGTTTCCTTTGTCAGAAGTCACCATTAATCCTGGTTTTCAGGCCCTCAGGTTTATGTTTTCTAGTGCCAGATATTTTGGTTTCCCTGTGCAAGATGGCTGTTACTTGGCTAAATGCTGGGCATTATGCGGCATTGTGGATCCTGCTCTAGTGTAGTAACCAGCCACAAGCTTAGGTAGAGAAACCACGAGGAAAAACCTTTTGTCAAAAGTCTACAAACACTTCCAGTATGATCCAAACCACAACAGCCTTTAGTGTCCACTATACAAAAGATCTGTCACAAAGATCTGTTTGAGCTTGACTGTAGCATACTTGTTTGCCTGCTAAGGTTTAACTTCCCATGAGGTAGCTGAAGACAATCTGCACAGGCCTGCAGGATGGACTTGTTGCAGTACTTTTGATGTGCGTTTGACTTGGTAGGTTCTCCCATGGCAGCTTGTTTTCTGTTGAGGGACCAGGTTAAGAAGGGTTCATGAAGACCCCATAAAAGATTGAGGAATAGGTGAAGTTACTCTGGCCAGAGGAAGCCCATAACTCTTGTCTGTGCAAGGTCAGAGGGAGGGCCTGTCAGTGAGTGAATGGTGGCTGGGAATATTAACTTGTCAGAATTAAGAATTAATTTACTTTTTTTGAACATACTTTCTTCGTATTGCCTTTTGAAAGGTGATGTGGCCCACTAAAATAGCATTTTAACTATTGGAAATTATAAATCGTAACTTTCTGCTGCTCCTTTTCAAACTTATTGGATTCTTTCGCGAACATTGTTTTGTTGAATCGTGTTCGGAATTAAGACATTTGAGTTAAATTAATAACTACTCGTAATACTTGTCTTGATGCATGCTCAACAATCCAGGTATGGAAATCAGAAAAGGAGGTGAATCAGTTCAACTGGATCAGAAGTTTATGAAGAAACGTTTCGTCACTCACCGGGTGACTTCTTCAGTCTGAGCTGAAAACTCGTGTTACTTATCTAGTGGGTTAGTTTCCATTTTGAACAGCAGATGGTGCCAATTCACCCTCAAAATGCACACATCGGAGCAGAATGTTGTGAAAGAAATAAAACCAGAGATAAAGACCGCCAGAAGAATCCTGGGACAGACACAGAGGATGCTGTTCAAACTTGTCATCGTCGTTTCCGTGTAAGAAGCACTTGATTAACTTTCCGGATTGGTCTAACGAAAATCACAAGTTCCCTCCCTACCGCTGATTGGCTGGATTCAATCACGCTGCGGGTCGGTACTCTGCTGATGCTTAGCTTGAGGTCTCCCCGAGGTGAACTCCAGTAACCCGGGTCCGTCAGAGGAGAGAGACTTTCTTTTGGTAGTCGTTGGGTTTGTACTGCAGTAACCCCGAGTCTCAAAGTGAGTGGTGTATGACGTAACCTTACCTCACGCCACACAAGAGGAGTGCCCACCTTCAACGCCATCAGGCTTCTCTGTTGTCTCAGGGAAGTCCATTGAATGGTGATCGTTTAAGCGATGTTTCCGCTTTGGTTGTTCTTTTTTTTCATGCTTCGTTCTTCGTTTTCATGCGAACCCATTCGACAAATGAAGGAAGTATAAGTAGGTTCATAAAGAGCACATCGACTACTGGTATATACGTGCTAGGGGGGGGCGCAGATGAGGGGGATATGAGGACAAGCCAGAGGAAACTGAACATGTGGTCACTGGTATGACATGGGGAGATCGGGATGAACGTCCAAAACATCAGAGATCCAGACGTTCTAATTTGAAGAATTAGTTATTTACAGTTTCCAGAAATGGGGTGTGTACATATGCACACTTGCATGTCTACATACATTTACCCACGCGTTATTTTCCTACTGTAAATATTCACTTATCCCCTTCAACCAGTTAACTGCCGTTTACGGATATGCCCTCACACTTACACGCACTTTAAAACGAATGACAACCTATTAATCTCAGCTTAAAATGTCTCAGAATGAAGGATAGTGACCACGAAAAACGCTGGCAACCATACGTGCACACGTATACACATACACACACACACACACACGCTCAAAAACACGCACTTTGAGTGGGTGGAACACTCCTCACATGGCCACACCTTATTAAAGTTCTCTGCTTTTATGGGAGGCACTGCCTTGGGCAATGTGGCCTCACATCCATGCCCCACCCCCTTCACATGCACACATCAAGCCTCCCTCTCACACAGTTGTCGATGAGCACGTCGGTTTTCCTTTTGTGAGAGAAAGTCCAAACTCATGCACCAGGACAAGACTGAGCTGACTGCAAAGGGGAAGAAATGGTGTTTGACTGAACTTGGTGTTTTTTTGGGTTACCCTTTAGTTACAACCATCACGAATCTTAGGTTCACTCTGAGTCTGATTGTTTAAGTTGTTCCTGTTTTGATCAGATACTTGAAGGATAGTTACACTGATAACCAATAGCACTGCATTTTTCCATGACTTTTTTTCTATTTTCTCACTTGTAATCTCAGCCTTACAGGCTGCTTTAGCCTCATATTAATGTTCTTATGTGTGATGTTCTTGTTTTAATGATGGTGATGATCATAATAATAATTCCCTTATCAGTCCCACAAGGGGAAATTTGGATTTCTCTGCATTTTTGACCCAACCTATTGTATTGGAGCAGTGAGCTGCCAACATATGGTGCTCAGGGGAGCAGTTAGGGGTTAAGTGTCTTGCTCAAGGACACCTCGACATGCTGTATGCAGGACCGGGGATCGAACCTGCAACCTTCCGATTGTCAAACGACTACTCTACCCACTGAACTATGCCGCCCCTTATATTAGTTAATGAGGTTATGGATCTAAACATTTTTGAGTTAATGTTCTACTTTAGTTGACTTAATTTGTACGTTTTTGTGATGTTATGTCTATATATCAGTATGATTGTTGTCATTTGTTTGCTTGGTTGGTAATGGCAATCTCTCAATCACTGTGTCAATGTTTTATACTCCAGTTAGATTACCCTTTTGGGTTATCATAAATGTCTGAACTGAACTCCAAGTACTTGGATGTGTCAGCATCAATGCCAATAAAGCATTTTGAGTTGAGAGGGACAGATATGGGGAGAGAGAGCATGTATGTGTAGGTACCTCAGGGCTAGAGATAACACAGACAACTGGGTGTGTGTGGGAATAATGAGCAACAACTCCTTTTTTTAAATTCAATTGCACATGTATTGAAAATACCTATGACTTTTACTTCAGAATATATTTCATATTTTTACATGTATCATTCAGAAGACTGACATTGTTTTGATGTCTCTAATTTGGAAGAATAAACTTGGACATTTTTGGATCTCTGAACCACAAAAGCAGTTTGTCAACTGTTGCGTTGAGTAAGTTATCTGATTATTCTCAACCTTCCCCATATCTGTTGCATTACAAACAGATTTGCATTTCAAGTTCCCTATTGAAATGACACGTATTTAAACTGGGGCGGCGTGTCTAACAGGGCCACTTTAATTAAACACAGGTGTATATCTCCTGTCAAACACTATCAAACCTTTGCAACTGATTTATTCTGAAATTAACACAAACACACACACACACACACAAAACAGGAGTACACAATCTTCCTTTCTGTTTGACGTATAGAACTACCATTCCGTTTGGCCTATCTGAAATGCTTATGAGGCCAACATAAACAAAAATAAGGTTAAAAACGACCTGGGGAAAGTGCTCTACCCCGTGTATGGCAGTACGGTATGTTGTAAATACGGACCTCTGATAGATTTGCTCCAGTGGGGTTTGTCTTAAGTGACAGGGCATGAAACAAGATTAGAAATAGCATGATAGTCATAAGGCATTTGGCAGTATCCGGACTTGTTTTTTTGGACAAAATGGGTGCTTCAACCCATGAAAATTTGAGAAGACTATCCTCCCCCTACCTCCCTACAAATTTCGACTGGAGAAAGAAGTATCTATGTGACTAAAAAAAAAAAAAGCTCAATAAAATTGGAGATGTTTTCTTTCTGGAAAAAAAAGTAATAAATATATAAATAACAAGTATGCACTTCTAGAAGCTGATGCTCTCGGGGATAAATTCACAGATGATCACCCTTGCTGGACAGAACTATCAAAGGGCCATTTCTCACAAAAAACTACATGACCGTGGCTCTGGTGATCCAAAAGCCATGCTACTTGACAATACAAGATAAGATGCAGTGCAGCGGTTTTGTCAGTTTTAAATCACCGAAAGATAGCTCACCACAACACTTATAACCATGCATGGCACTTTTTTTTATTTTCATTTTGCGACACCAGATTTGGTACATAGTCAGCTGCTACATGGCCGTGTCTAGATGGCAACCCTTGATTTGTGAAACACGCAAGATTTTTTTGAAACTAATTTTAACCTAACCTGACCCAAACCTACCGTGCTGAATCGAGTGTCCGTGTACAAGAGTTTCTCAAAAATCTAGTGTGACCATCTAGACACTAGACTGCTACGTCACCCAGTAAACATTACACTGGTCATTTTCACCATTTTCATCTCCGTGCTACATACTTACTCATCTTTCGGGGCAAGAGAGAGGGATCTGGAAGTAGTTTCGAGCGAAGCTATTGACACTACCACAAGTTTTTCCAAGAAAAAAACAACTTTCCACAATCATAAATTGAGTACAGAAGCATTACCAAGCTACAGTGTGCTCTAGATGGGCCATTTATGCATGGCTGTTAAATTAATGTCCACTGTTACTGGCGCACTCTGGATACTGTGAAATAGCTAGGTAAAATAACAATAAAGAGCTAATCCAAAAAACAGCATGGTGAGTTATTGAAGCAGTGTGGGAAATTGATAATTATAAATGAATGGCAGTTTTAATTTTCATTTAGCTGATGATAATCCATCCCTTAACTTTTCCCGAGAAACGTTACACTATCATATCAGACTACGTTTGTTCGTCTTGCAAAATCATGTCACGTGTTCAGCGGGTCATATCCAGCCTTTGCTTAGTTTAATTATTCTGCTGATTTGATGTCGTTTCCTCTTTGCAACGTATCAAAGTGTTATGTGTATATTTTCTGTCCATTTACATGCTTTCTGATTGGAAATGGGCTCTTTCACTTATTCCCATTGGTTTTAAGATATTGGTTGTCAGTGCAGTCAAATATACTGGGAAAAACCCTCCAGCTCTGGCTTCCCTCAACCTTTCATTTCATCAAGTATATTGTCATTGTCTTTCAGCTGGACATGAAAATAATTCGCTCATACTGCTTTTTACAGTTATTTTGACTCAAAGAAGTCTTTATAAAACTTTACTGTAAACTGCAGTAACACCAAAAGCAAAAATATCCAAATCCGTATCATACACTATAAGGTAAACTTTTTCCTTGTACTCTGAGTAAGCTCTTAGTTAATTGTAGCTTTTGAGTAATCAGAGAATTAGAGAAAAACCACGTCTGGCTACATGACCAACACAGCAGGAAAAGTTACGCACACTGAGGTGCCCCAAATGGCTGAAGATGCAGATAACAGTCAAAACAAAGCTACTTCAATCCCAAGCTTAACATCCTTAAACATTTTGGTCGGATGCTTAGGCAATGAATTGAACCACTGCTATTTAACAGGCTTTCTGAGATGTAGGAGCGAGGGGCTAAGCTGGGAGGTTTGCATTTTTAAAAAAAAAAACAACAACAAAAAAAGCCAATAACATGGGTTTTTTTCTGTCCTGGCTAAACAATTTCTTTTGTTGTAGCTACAAACCACTGAGACGTCCTAAAGGAGTAACCATTTAATGAAACTGACTGGAATCTTTATGGATAATGAAAATGTATCAACACTGACAACCGAATTTGAGAACAAGGTTGCTGCTACGTAAAAGTAAAGCGCTCCACCCAAAAGCAAACAAATGAAAAATTACACTATTTACTTGTTGGCCTTCTCTCTGAGACTGCTTGTCATGATGTCGAACACGGTATGTGAAAACGTTAGCCACTTCTGTGACTTCCATCTCCTGTGCGCTGAAGTCGGCCCTGGACTACCTCTTGAGATGCTCTCTTACAGTCTGTGGCCAGGCCCAAGAAGCACATGAAGTCGATGAAACAAGTAGTGAGATTCAAGCTGCAGCCAAACTCGCTGGTTGCATAGTCAAAGGGAAATGTGTGGTGATAATTGTGAAATCCTTCACCTGAAAAGCAAAAAAAAGAGAAACATAACGGTGAGAAAAAAAAGAAACTCATCAGATTCTGAAAGCTAAATGATATCCACCAGTCAATCGGATTTTAGATAAACCAAGACCTGCGCTGAGGTCAATACCTCACCCAAAATAATATATCATATTTGCTGATGTTATTGTGTCATTGTTTCTAATGTTATGAAACCAATTTGATACGACATAACATAAGTCTCAATCGCAGCTTTATAACTTTTCTTTCCCCTTTGTCTGTTTGGGAACACTTTCAAACGTGGAATTTTTTCCGTACCGATGGCACTGAATGTAACGAATCGATTCTCCCTGGGGTTGATGTTCTGGTCATAGGGCCTGTTTCCCCACATGTGGGCGGCACTGTTGACCAGCCAGGTGGCGTTCAGAACCAAGGTGTATCTCAACAGCGCTGGGATGAAGTAGGCCACCCACAGAGACTCCCCCCACAGGTACCAAGGCACAGACATGGGGATGAAGAAGCACATGAGCAACACAGAGGGTTTATAATACCTGTAGGCCAAAGCAAAGGGAGAGCAAAGGAATACCACTTGTTATTTTCCAAGATATGTCATACTTTTCATTCATGAATAGATGTGACATGTGTGTGCTCTTCTCATAGCAGCAAAAAAACAAAACAATTCAATTTGAACAAACATACGATCAGAAATTAAAATCAGTTAAGCCAATCTAAAGTCCACTGTTACAGCAGATGACACTGTGATCATTATTTTATCACTGTTAGCAGGGGAAGCTACACAGCAACATTAGAATCTGTAACAGTCCCAAATCTTTGAGTTGGTGGTAAAATAGACAAAGAACAGGAGCTTTATATTACTTTACGTACCCCTTTTTACCTTGTAAAATGTTTTGTACTATCCATGTATGACTGAGTAATCCAACACATAATATGGAAGTAGTATGACTGAACTTACAATGAAATTAAAAAACTAAAAAACGTCAGCAGAAATCAAAATTACATATTTACAATAAAAAAAATTAGTTACAAATTACTAAATTACACATAAAAGCCATAATACCTAATGGAGGGGGTGTAAAGTAGCCTGGGAACCAGACAATTTGCGAGCTCATGTTTGATATTTGTACGTCTGGCCATCCTCCCATTCACAGAATTCTAGCTGACCTGGCCTGGGTAGAGCCAATCACCGCCGTTTACTTAACATGGGGTGGGTTTGATATGATGATGGACACCTTCTTTTTTTCCCCAACTGCATTCTGGGAATTCTGCCTCTGATTGGCTAGTACTCATTGCTGTATTAAATGGAGTGGATTAAATATCTATTTTTAATTCAATTTTTCAAGTAAAATTTTATACATCACTTTTAAAAACACTAAGTTACAAAGTGCTTCAAATACAATAAAAAAATAGGAGTAAATAGATAACATAAATAAAACATAAATAAAATTAAACTTAAACATGACTCAGAAAGAAATAGAGCAGCCACAATAAGTCTATAAAAAGACTCACGTAAGTTGGGTTTGGGTCTGCTAATCTAATATAATGGGTAGGATTATTCAAGAGATTTGGAGCTAAAACTACAAAGGCGAAGGCACCCTTTGTTTTCCAGTTGGAATGGGGGATGGCTACAAGACTGGTTTGAGGATCTGAGTGGTCAGGAAGCCAAATAAGGAGTGAGGACAGCAGAAATTGAACTGGTGGCACGACCAAGCAGTCTTTTAAATGTAATCAACTAGGTCTTGTAGGTTATTCTGAGTTTTACTAGAAGCAAAGTGCACCAAGGGCTCAAGCGCAACTTTTTACATTAATCTCAAATTCAAAGGGCCGCAGCAGTGTATAACTCAAACTAAATCATATCTGCAGTCCCTGCATGTCTTTTCTTTATGGTGAGAGGAAACTGGAGCACCAAGAGGAAACCAGATGAAAGGAGGGGCATCGGGAAGGGCATCCGGCATTAATCCTCCAACCAACTCCGCGTCCACCCCCACAATGGAGGGACTAATCGTGACAAGTAAAACAGAACTCTGTGTTGTGTGGTACATTAACAAACTGTATTTTATCCCTAACATGAATGTGTTTTGGGGGTTAGGAGGAAACCCATACAGACATGAGGAGAACATACAAACTCCACACAGAAAGGACCTGGTATAGGAGTCAAACTGAGACCTTGCTGTGAGGCAACAGTTCTAACCACTTGGCTAACATACTTTAAGAATAGCAGATTTTTTTGATAGGAAAGATGGCTTTCCCCAACTTAGGTCACAATTTGGTAAACGTTTAAGTGCTACGGTGCTTGGAGATTGATGGTTTGATCCCTGGCCCCTGCAGAAAGCGAGTCGAGGTTTCCTTGAGCAAGACATTGAGCCCCCATAACTGCTCGCCAAGCGCCACACGGCAGAAGCGCTCACTGCTCCTATACAATAAGATGTGTTCAATGTAGAGAACAAATTCCACCAACCTCAGTCGTATGGCAAATAAAATAATTCTAATCATTTCTCTGTTTGGTTGTAGATCTGTCCAATTGCATCCAGAGGCCTTTTGGTTTGCACCAATTGATAACGTCACTTGGAAAATGAAAATGAACTGAGAGAAGCCAGACTAATTATTATTTGTGGTTATGTTTGGTTCCCAGGCCAGGAGTAAATCGGAGCACTTGGAAATAAATTATATTTAGCAACCACGGTTTGCTGCATCCAACCAGTAATTGATTGTAATTACTTACTTCCTCTGAAACATGACAACTTTGTCAGCTTTCAGGTCATTGAGCTCCAGCTTGCGTCCCTTTTCAATTACATCTGGGTGCTTACGCACCAGGAGCCAGCCAATGTGGGAAAAGAAGAAGCCACGGACGGCATTGTGAGGGTCAGCGTCTGTCTCTGAGTATTTGTGGTGAACCCTGTGGTCTCGAGCCCATTCAAAGACATCATTCTGGAAAGTAAGACAAAGATTGTATGTAATATAGGACTCAAAATGGTGATTAATCTCCTCTGATGAAAACTGCAATTATCATATTGTTCCACAGAGTGTGTGTGTGTGTGTGTGTATAATCACCTGAAAGGCCATGGAGTTTGCAACAACAAGAAAGATTCTTAGAGGTAATGAAGCCTTGTAGGACCTGTGACTCCATAGACGATGTGCCCCTGCTGTCACTCCCAAAGCACTAATCAAAAAGCAATAACAGGCTGCAAGGAAACAGAGAAAGTGCATCAATTCATTAGTCTAAACACATCGCTACTGCTTGTCGTAAATATTTTGCATCTGTGGTATGACAGTTATGCAATGTGAATTCCAGGCATTATAACTTGAAGTGGTGGTTATTGGTGCGCTTCAATTATTTTTTTGCGCAACTTTTCAGGGACAATAAAAAATAAAAATGTTTCCTTGTTTTCCTGGAACGCTTACATGCACTACAGAAACTGTAGTGCATGACACTACATAAGTACCTTCCTATTTAAATATAAGAACACACGTTTATCAAATTAAAAAGAAAGACACGTTTTTACATGTCAGGATTAGTCCCTACGTTGTGGAGGTCGACAAGGACTTAGATGGCTTTTGGGAGATTAAGGCCAGTTGTTCTTCCTGATGTCCCGTGGTGGATTCGAACCCTGCCTTTGGCTTGTCACTTCCTGAAGCAAGCCCGCTAACCACTGAGTGACCACGGCCACAATATAAATTTATTGGATTATTATCATTATAATATATAATCACATACTAATCAGTGTAGTGCTTTAGCCACGTTTTTCTTCTCACTGTTAATATTTTCCACCTTTCCAATGAGGACTACTTGAAGCATCGCCACCTATAATTAAAGCTTCATGACTAGAGCGATCTGGAAATCATAACCTCGAAAACATCTGTATGATTCATTCATTAATTAATTCAAGAATCAAGCCACTACCAGATTGCCCTCCTCTTCTGGCACCATCTTGAATATATAACAAATTATACACCAATTTTATAATGTTATTCTACGCGGGCCTTACAGTATGATATTGTGAAGGTATTAGAGGCTGGATTAGTCAAATATGCAAGTACCTGACCAAATTTGAGCTAGGCTACTTGTCTCCTCCGCTCACAAATGAATGACTGCAGAGTTAAAGGTCTTTTTGTAAAATTGTTGTCAACTTGTGAATACTTTACACAGCAAAAAAGTTTAAAGAAATACCATACTAAAATGCATACACACGCCAGTCCAATAAAATTGTCAATACAAGAATGGGCTAAAGATCTCAATGCATAACATCTAATAGAATCAAAAGAGGTGCAAAGAAGCTAAAGACCAAATCATCTTTGCGGTTTACATAATTGTAGTCCTTTTCTGCCAAGGAAGAGCATATTACATGTTGTCACATATCGTGGTCAACAGTGAACTTTTATCATAGAATAAAAGTTATTTTCTTGATAAGGTCACAGCCCACATTTTATGTTTTTTTCCTGATGCATTCATTGTTGCGTACAATGTGATCTCAATTCATTATCTCTTATGTATGTTCGGAAAAAGCTAAAACATGCAACAGTATAGAAAAAAATATCCACAAGGTCTGCTGAGAAACTGATCTGATTTACTCTAACTACACAGCAATACATCTGAAGCCTCAAACTCAGTTGCAAGATAACACTTCAGCTTAGACCCAATCATAACTCTCCAAGTCCAAGAGTTTTGCATCATGCCACTAAGCGCAAACAACACATTTCACCGTCGATAAACATCCGGAGTCCAGATGAAACATGCCTATCGATAAGAAATATATGGTCTTAAACTTACACCAAAGCAAGGTCAGTGGAGATGCAGATGGAATGAGGAAAACGCCGTACAGGGCCCCTGCATGCAATAAAGTCATCATCAGGACATTTTTCCACACGACTGTCCTGGGTGGTTTTGGGCCTACTTTCTCTCTGTACGTGTGATCAAAAACGTCTTCCGTAGTGGCTGCCATGGGCTCTGAGAGAACGTTCCGGTTCCTGGATGTGCGCTCCTCCACCGTCTCCGTCATCGCGGTGATTGAGATGGCTGTTGGTGTATTGCCTGGGCAGAGAAGAGATATATTTGTCATCCGTTTCAATAATCAGAAGAAAAACACAAAGGGGCGGATATAAACGCCCACATCGTACATAATGTTATTTTCTGTGCCGGCCAGAAAATAATTTGCGCTGCCACGCGAATGGATGATCACGGTGATGCTGGTTCTTAATTTTGACGAGGGGGGTGGGGGGTGGCGTTGCGTTGCATAATGTCTGAAATGTGGAGCAAGACTATACAGAATTCAAATAGGAAGCAGACAAACACTTACCGAAGATGGAGACAGACGAATCGAGGGGATTGTCTGGTGTCTGTAAGAGTTTGAAATTTTAACAGAGGAGCAGGGACACAGACTAGACGGCTGCGCAGCTCAGTGAGCATCTGTCCTGTGTGTGGAGGGGAGGGGGAGTGCAACTCACTGGCTCTGACAGCAATTGGACGATCGGGCCTTGATACCACCTTTTGCGCGAACTCCCATTGGCTGTCTTTTTATCTGCTGTTCACGTTTTATTCATTCCGTGCCAGATGTATATTTACCCTGGTGAACAGTTACTGTCGAGACATGAGTTGAATTAGTCATGTCCATAGCCCACACTTTCATCCAGTACCGATTAAACTCGAAAGACTCAAAATGATATCGATATTTTGTTGACTCCACGCTCCGAGTGCGAATGAGCCAAAGTTTTTTTTCCTTTTCTCTACGTCGGCCATCGCAAACTCGACCACACGGGCACCGTACCCACCTACACCTAGGTGATGCAATTGTGAGCCATCTCGTCAAATGTGTCATTTGGTGTCCATGAGGCTTTGAGTAAACCATTTTACTTCGCGTGTAGACATTTCTGATGAAGTACATCTCCTATACTTTTAAGAGAGAATTGACAGTTACACAACGCTGTTGTGTAACTGTAACAATAAGGGGAGAATGTCGAGATGTGGGACCATCATTATTGGTCGTTAATTTGGTTATGTACGTCATATATCCTGTTTGAGAAGTGGAAACAATTTGCATGTACGAACTGAAGATGGTGCCATTATTGGAGACATGTTTGGGGCAGATGTGGCGTCTCTTCCTCCCACACCACCCTAAATTACAGCGAAAATAATCTCTTGCCATCTAGTGGAAAGGCTGCGAATCACAACGAGAGTCCATGCTCATTTATTTGGATGTGTGAAGGACCATGTTGCTTTTTAAAATTATTTGCATGACAGGACTGCAAGTATTCTTGCAGTCCAGCAGGACCTGACATTAATACATAATTTCACCCTTTTGCGCAAACGCTTCTTTCTTGTGACGTCATCACCACGCGTCTTTATTTACTTCTGGTCCGGTAAGCCGCAATGGAAGTAAACCGGGACGAAGCGGAGCGCTGCATTGACATTGCGACTGCTGCACTATCAAATGATGAACCGGAGAAGGCTCGTCGATTTCTCGAAAAGGCACAGAGGCTCTTTCCGACACATAAAGCCAAGGGTGAGATGCGTTAAGCGGGGCCGCTTTGTGTGTGTGAATGCATACAACCTCATCCGCATCAACATCTGCATTCAGATGACCATTGCACCTCGCCACAAGGCCTCGTTAGCAAACCTGCTAGCTCACTTATTCTAAGACAGAGGTCTTGTTTTTTTATTTATGCATTGATTAGTTTAAATTGTTCTTGGTTTTGTCATTGTGTGCAGTTATGAGCTTTAACCCAAATCTCTCCACAAAGCCAGCTGATGTTGATCTCCAGTCAAAATGTTATTTATTTATTTGCTTTTTGCAATGGTCGTGAAACTGTTTGTATATGGATTTTAGCACTACTGGAGTTAATAGCAAAGAATGGATTTACTCCGAGACAAAGAAGCCACTCAGTCAATGGGGAAACGGGGCCTCGGCACCGCCAGACCCCGAGCCAAGATGCCGGTCCTGAAGAAGGCATCTCAAACACTGCCAAGCCATACACTTTAGATCAACTGGAAGCTGTGAAGAGGTGATCTTGTCCTTCAATGATGTAGATCTGATGCTTTTAAGAAGAGATAAGCATTAGCACGGGTACATTTTGCACGTTTTACTGTGCTCTTGAAATTATGAATCCTTCTCCCCCAGGATTAAACAATGTAAAGACTTCTATGAAATTCTTGGAGTCCAAAAAGATGCCTCTGAGGATGAACTTAAGAGATCATATAGAAAACTTGCTTTGAAATTCCATCCTGACAAAAATCATGCTCCTGGTGCAACAGAGGCATTTAAAGGTAATACGTCTCAACATTCATCTTATATTAATCTTTGGTGGTAACATGCAGAGGAAAACGACTCCATTGTAGGAGCCATATCTATAGGTTTTAAGGGTCTGAGGCTCAGTGGATTCATATGTATCTGTAGTTATAGCACTTATACCGTTTACATAATGCTTTGAAGTATGGGTTCTCAAACTTTTTCATGCCATGTCACATTTCTGGAGACACTTTTTAGACTAGGATCCACCCCCCCAAAAATGTCATTTAAAATAATGAATTGTCATTACCTGTCAAGTAGTAATACCATGAACAATCTATTGTTCATCAATGCATTATCCTCCTTTTCAGTCTCCAATCATGGCCGACTAATGATGAAATGAAACTCAATATCAAATAATAGTTATATTTTGTTATAGTTAGGTCATTGCATTGTTTAAAATTACTTTCATGTATTATCTTAGTCAATTGCATGTTTTTTCTTCTACAAACAAAATGTGTCCATTTTGGACATACCATGACCCACACAGCCCACTGTTGTGGCCCACTTATGGGTCTCAACCCATAGTTTGAAGCCACTGCTTTAAGACCATTTAAGAAAAAAAATCTTGGTTTCCAACAGCAATTGGGAATGCATATGCAGTTCTGAGTAATATTGACAAAAGAAGACAGTATGATCAGTACGGAGAGGAGAAGAGACATCCCTCAACAGAAAACCATGAAAACAGGAACTTCGAGGCAGATATCTCCCCAGAGGACCTCTTTAATATGTTCTTCGGGGGAGGATTCCCATCAAGTTAGTTTTTCTGGCTTGCTATATGTTCATATCTAGCTCACACAATGAGTTCTGCTCATGATCCATCTGCTCATTCACTGCTGCTTGTTTATAATCTAAATGTGGTTTGACCATTTAGGTAATGCTCATATGTACACCAATGGCCGAATGAGGTATCAGAGGCCGGAGAGGAGGGAACGACAAAGAGATGTAAGCTTTATCAACTGTTTCAATAATGTTTGGGGTCCTGAAGCTTTGCAGTTTCAAACTCTGTACATAATTAAACTCAACAGCAGGGGGAAACACAGAGTCTTTATCAGCAAAGCTTCACTGGTAAACCTAATACTCATACCCACACCCCCAACCCATCTCACACACTTACTTACACTCATTGATTTCCCATTTCCTTTCAATATTTATGAAATTGAATTTATTAATACCAAGAAATGAGTGTAGATTTTCTGAATGCCTGCATGAGCCTTGTTGTTTTATTTGAACGTTATATTTTTTTTCAGGGAGGACTGGCTCTCTTTGTCCAGGTCATGCCTATCCTCATCCTGGTCATTGTTTCAGCCCTCAGTCAGATAATGGTCACTAACCCCCCCTACAGCCTCAGCTTCAGACAGTGAGTGTGATCCCTGTTCTCTACTGTCCATAACATTTGCATAAGAAAGATAACCAGTCCAGCAGCTGTGCAAATGATATTTGAAGACCTAATTTTATATGCAAACTTGCAAAAGACAGTTTTCACATTTTCTTGGTTTCACTGCTACATTGATCTTGGAGAAAAATCTGTTGGATCAATTTTTACAGTTCAACCCATATATATATATATTCAATAAGTTGAAAAAAAGCCAAGAATGGTTACTGGAGGGTAGTTTTTAACAGATTTCAACATTGATATTGAAAATTTACCCTTGTGCCCACTGTTTGGATCATTATTGGTCATTAGTGAAGGGATAAAAATTGCTAGAAATAGATTGGCTTATCCTGTATCCGCAGAGTAATACATCTCAGAGAAGTATCCTGCTCCATATTTACATGCTATTCTGTTATAAACTTTAAATTAACCGTAAACCTGTTTGTATTGAATAATCTTTTTATTCTCATCTGTGTACAATGATGATTCCAAGCCGCATTACAAACTATAGGATTTCATTCTGTTTGCTATCCTGGTTTCCAGATGTTTGCTCTCTCTCCATTGCTATTTTTATCTTAGGAAGTCATCTGCGGCTCTCCGCTCAGTTGTACTGTGTGTTATCTTTACCCAGGTCAGCAGGTCACATACAGAAGAGGCTGACCGAAAATCTAAAAGTGCCATACTATGTGGGTGACCAGTTCTCCAAGGAGTTCAGTGGGATGAATCTGAAGAGTTTGGAGCAGTCTGTTGAGGAGGATTACATCTCCAACTTGCGCAACAACTGTTGGAAGGAGAAGCAGCAAAGTATGTTTGCTCTTAAACATGAAAAAAAACGTTTTATTTACTGCACATTTTACATATGGCACATTATAAATGCGTTGTCATGCTTTTGACTTTTATTTTTAAGTGATGTTATGTAACACACTAAGTGGGGCGTTTGTAATATGGTGGGGTGTTTTTTTCTAACTTTCCCACTCCTCTTGCAGCTAGTGTATTTACTTGTGACAGGAGAAGTGATTGAATACATTGGTCTCTTACAGAGGAAGGCATGCTGTACAGAGCTCGTTATTTTGGAGATAGTGACCTCTACCAAAGAGCACAAAAAGCTCGCACCCCAAGTTGTGCCAAGCTATCAGAAATCACAGCTTCCCTACAAGGTTGAGTTGTATCAAATGAATAAGGTAATCAGTAAATTTCATTTGCATTTCATAGTGACATATGCAGGATGCATATGTCACAAAAAGTGGAATTAGTTTATCTGGACACAACTTTTTTCTTGAAAGAAATGTTTCATCACTCATACAGGTGATATCTTCAGTCTAAGGTGACTGCAAGTGTCCCCACCCTTATAAACAATACAGTTGCAAAATGACTGAAACCACAATAGTTTTGTATGCAAATTGACCATTTATTGGCATTCCAATGATAATGTGTACTGTCTTGATTCATGCTCAATAATGGTAATGTGTACTATTCACAGAGGATTGGGGAATAGTTGCAATCACACCATTGTAAGTGACAGATGTATTCTTAGCCCCTTCCCCCTGCACCTAATATTATCAAGTTAAGTCAAGTCAATTTTATTTGCATAGCCCAAAATCACAAATTAAACGTTTGCCTCAATGGGGTTTAATACTAAAAACAACATCCTGTTCTTAGAGCCTCACATCAGATAAGGATTAATCCCCTTAAAAAAAAACTTTTAACAGGGAGAAAAATAGGAAGAGACCCCAGGGAGGGCATCAGAGGAGGATCTCTCTCTCCCACGACGGACAGACGTGCAATTGATGTTGTGCACACAGAATATAACACGATTTACAGCGTACAACACTCGGAGAACAATGAAATTGTAATGGAATTACAAGAGTTATGATAATGATAATCTCATTTTTCAGGACAGTGTATATTAATGAACATCTAGAATCCAAATATGCCAGATCTTGCCACTAGGCTTATTCTCATTAAATGAAGAATTTGGACAGACAGATGATGAACTTTGGAGAGGCTGCAGTAGCAATAGTAGTAGGGAATAACCAACCAATATCTCTGATACATTCTCTGCACCATTGTGTTCTATTACCTCTTATTTTAGCCTATATTTAGTCATTCCTCATATATTTATTTGAAGATGTTGCGTTGTTATTCTATGTAAAGCAACTGTGAGAGCCATAAAACCGGTCAAAGTCCATGTAGTAAAAACCTGTGTGGCCAGTGAATTGATTCGGATTCATAGTCGGCCTCTTTGACTACCTGTTCAAACCAATATTCGGCCCTATCAAAAACATGCACACCCTCATCCATGAAAGACTGGTTCCTGGCCTGTAGATGGGTGTAGACTACGGAGTCATGGCCTGATGCATTAGTTCTTCTGTGTCATGCCATCCTCTTGGCCAGCATCTGTTTAATTCCACCCATATATGTCACGGTAATCCCCCCGGCACTTAACAGTGTACATTATAGTGCTGTTTGTGTCAGGGGACCCAATCCTCAGGACTTACTAATTCCGGGCACAGACATTGGTACACCTCAAAATACCCTGTGGCAAAAACTGGTGAATTAAACATTTCTTTCAATAAGTGCTGTATCCAGGTGAACTTATCCAACTTTTTCTGTAATTTCCTCACATGAATTATTGAGCATGCATAGAGACATTCTGCATATGTGGTCACAAGTAACAGCCTAAGAACACAAAATTTTCTTTTCTCCTGTTTCTCCAGATTCAACACAGAAAAGGTAACTTTATCAGCTGTAAATATATTAGCTTTAATAATCCGATGACTGAAGACGACACAATAACCAACCACCGCAACCAAACCAGCACTTCTCTCTCAGTGGGAATACATCAAGATCACCACCTCCTTGATGGATTGAAATCTGGAGTAGATATGAACATTGAGGTTTGATTGTGGAAAAAAAACTTTTCCTTCCCGGGTTTGGATAAACCCCAAGTCCCTGTTTTGATGTGCCATGAAGCTGACTACCTTCCACTTCACCTCAAGGTTTTACTAAGAATGCAATAGGAACCCTGAAAGTAGTGAGGTAAGATATAGTCTACCTCTGTCCTTCATGTAGCAGTTTATTAGATACGTCACAGCCCTTTTCAGCTCTATGCCGTCAAAACGGTGAAGGTGAAAAGCTTGAGAGCAATTTTTGTGATTTCACTTCACATGTACATTCTGAATATTTGAAACTATGCAGGAATAACGTGTAACCTCTAATACATATGCTCCTCGTCAAGGGTTTGTCTGACACTGGAAAAAACATGACATTTATCTGTTTGACTGTAAAGTCCCTGTACACAAGATGTCAACTCAATGGTGTCTGACAAGTTCTGGTTTGGAGTGTAAAAAGGTCTCTCCTAAACACCTATCATGGGTCGAACAAAGCAATTTTTGCTACACTGTTAAGTTTACACTACGTAATTATCATTAAATTATTTGTATTTATTTTCAAAATCAGTTCTGAAACTAGACAAATGATATAGGCTTGCTTGTGTTTTTCCACTTGTTTTTATTCCCAATTGAAAGAAAATAAATGTGGATGGATAAACGCATTGGATCTGACTCATTGTTCTGGGTAAGTGAAGTAGAGAATGGCGTAATGAAGGTGAACGGTCCAGTCAGCACATTACTCATGTTGAGTTGGCCAGGCAGCTGACTGTGATTGGGAATTGTCACTGCAAAACATGCCTCTGTGCACGTTCATGGCTTGAATTGCAGCTCGTATTTAGGGTTTTTCCATTGGACACCATGGACCCCGGCAGCAACTGCAGCATAACATTTCTTCATGGATTTCATTTATATAGCTACTTTAGACAAGAGATGATGAATCCGCCACTTTTAGGTGTCTAGATTTGAGGGAATCGTACTCCTGTTACATCAAAGACTCCCAGAAAATTTCCCTAAGACTTTATTTTTCTAATTCACTATAAACTTTGGCCAACATTGAATATCGTATATGATTGATGTTGCTGGCTTTCAATATGGCTGTAGCTGCAGATCATTACTTAAGAAAGCTGATATTAAAATGCCAAGTCACGTCTTTGGGAGTGAACCATAGTCCACACTTATCAAGGTTCTCTGAACCATTTTAAATCGGAAGATTAGGACAGTTTGAAATGTATGGGGCATTATAGCTCAGAAAATAGGGCAATCATATAGTAATCAGAAGGTTGGTGGTTTGATCCCCGGGTCTTTCAGAAAGCATGCTGAAGCATCCTTAATCAAGTCACTCAACTCCTAACAGATGAGAAATACTCAGGTGGCTGAATCTAGCCTATTTATATTCCAAACATTCATTAATATGCACCGTCCTCAGAAAGATTATTATTATTCCCACTTTTCTCAAACTGCGCAGGATCCCTGGAGTTTGACACTCATTTGTAGATAGGAAAAGTACAAAATCTGGCTCTGATATGCTTTCAGAAATTAACATACAAAAAAGGTTCATTTGTAGAAAATAATTTATTTTGAAAACATGAGAAGTACAAAAATGGTGCAATGCTGTGAATATTTGAATATCAAATAAATAAGAGCTGGACATGGACGCGTTACACTGGACAAAGAATCAGGTTACATTAGATTTCCACTTGCATTAAAGCAAGTACTATAGACCTTTGCACTTAACTCCAAGCAGTTGCTAAGGCCCCCCATGGTCCTCCTGATGTACAAATACTTGCTTTGTGAAGAAGAAAGAACAAGAGGATAGCAATGGTCTTTATGACAATCAAATTACTACATTACCACATAACTAGCTGCCATTGTATGGTTTCAATAGAAACTGAGGTACACATTCAAAGTAATACTTGAAAAATGCCTATTTATCAGATACAGTGGTATGCTTTTTTTACTGCACAGCAATGAGAAGCAGAATGTTTGATCCAAGTATTGTAATCTGTAGTTCCCTTACTTACAGTAGCAAAGAGGGTACATATTTGTTTCAAACCATTCTTACACGTAAGAAGGCAATATACACCGTATTACAATAAGTTCTTTAGTAAGCTTAAATGAGCATTTTAGATGGTTTACAATAAAATGCTGAAAGACCAGTCTCTTGAAGTATGTCTCTTAAGGCTCTCAGCATTCTTCAATAACTGATTCTTCTGAACTGTACAGTTTTTTCTTGATTACTCTAAAGCCAGTGCTCAGTCTAACGGCTGGTCTCACAACGGGAGTGGATGGAGACTTGGAGCTAAACAGTTCTTGGATTTTGGGCCACAGTCCGCCAGACTCTATCCTTAACACCAGTGTGAGCTGAAAAGTAGGGACAAGGTAAGGGTCCACAGAGATTTGCTCCACGCTCTCACAAAGGGCCCCTTGCTCCACACAGAGGTTAATAAGGGCCCCTCTTAAGCCACAAGGCTCACTGGCTGCCAGGTGAAGGAGTTCACGTCCTATGTGTTCCAGAAGTTTCTCCGGGATGAGAAGTTTCATGCATTTCAAAGCGCAGTCTGACTCCTTTGCTTCCCTCAGGCTCCGAGCAATAAGATCAACTAACTCTTTTAATATGGTCTCCTCCATTGGGTCGTAGAAGAAGTATTCTGGTGGCAAGACATCGTTTGAGACATCTGATCCTGGCGAAGATGAACAGTGCAATTAATACCATCATACATTCACTAAACAATTCAATTCTGCTGATTCACATTGGCTGCACTGGAGATTTCATTGTGCTTGGTAATATTGTTTACCTGAGTCGGAGAGATCGCTCCTACTGCCATTGTTAGAGCTGGACTCGATGCTGCTGCTGTTTACTCCTGCACCGAAATCAGTCAATCTCTGCACCAGTTTGCCCCAGGACAGTCTCCTCAGAGAGCCGTCCACTGGAGAGGGGGGTATACTGCCCATATCACCAGCTTCAGGGAGAGTGGGCATGATTATCCTCTTACAGTGCCTTTCTTTATCAGCTGCTTTGTGGTCGGCTCTGTTTTAGGAGACAACAAAACATCAACACTGCGATTTTAGAGAAATGACTGCATAGAGATCATTCAAAAAGGTGATTTGAACACACACAAAATAAAAGCTTGTATGTAATAAATCGCATGTTTTCTAGAAAGTGACAAGGTAACTAGCAACTTGCACAAAAGATCGTCGTTTGGCAGCTACTTAAAGAGTGGTATTCTTTTATAATTAAGAAAGTTAGTATTTAAACAGTACTTACATGAGTTTTTAAGGTCGGAATCTGTCGTTGATGATGAATAGGAGCTGGTTGCTTTATTTGTTTGTTGAAAACGGTCATCCGTGAACACTGGACTTACTCCTCTGTGATGTCTTTCACCCATCAGCTCTGCAGCATTACGTGCAACAAAGTATATATATGGCCTCAGCTAGGATACGCCCATTCCTCATCAGCCAGCCAATCGAAATGAGAGGCACGTCAACTGAGCTATATCTTGCCTGGTAACATGCCAGAAGAAGAAAGGGGAAAAAAGGGGTGTTTGGGTAAATAATGGACCCAAACGTTATGGAAATTGACAGGAACCTGTCCAGACATGTCAGGTACTCATCGTTTTCTTTTATTTCGACAGAAAAATAGTTACATATGGCTAAATGGAGAGCAGTACCATTAGGCAAAAGGGCCAATATGCGCAAAAGCATAGCTGCTTCAGTGTTGCAGTGCACATTACGTCACCTGTTTTTCTCTTGCATTACATCAGATTTCTGATCTGTCAGTGTGGTACAAGCAACCCTAACACTCGGATAACTATTGCATCATACAACGACAACTCCAAATAAAAAGTTATCGAAACGGAAAACAAGCAAACGTTTCGCAAACTTCAACGAACCAACTCGCTTTGTATGTGATGCATTGGGCACAAAGCATTCAAAACTCTATCCAAAGCAATTCGTTGAGAGCTTGCAGTGCATCAATCTTGAAGATTCACTCCAATGTGTCCACAGAATAATCTAAAGGAATCCCCCCAAAAAATCCCTGGTTGAGAGTGATTATCTTTTTTTTAAAGTAAGTGATTTTATAAGTTATAGTGAATAACTCACGATGCAATTCAAGATAGTTCTGGATCAATCTTAATACTGCTGACGCATTTCCATTTTGACGTGCAGGCCTTGCCTCTGCTGTAATCGTACTCCGAAGTTGCTCATACAAAGTGTTGGGAAGAGGCCAGATATGTGCTGTGTAACAACACGTGAGGGGGAGTGGGATGAACTGCACTTCACATGAAGGAACTGAAAGACAATAAACACGTGACAGCACAGAATGTTCTCTGTGGCTCTATCATGATAAACTCAGGTCACTGAGGATCCACAACTTGACTATTGCATATTGGCAGTGAATAATCTTTTATCGCATTCGTTTTTCACGTAGAATAGAACTTGATTTCAAACCTCTCAAGTGCGAGTAAACAACTTACACTGTATACTGGTGCAGAATTTATTTTTAGGTGTGGTGGGAAACCATCTTTTGAACTACAAAAAAAAATGTAGGCTCCAAACTCAAGGGTGTCCCAAATGATCTGTTGCTTGAAAACATTCATTTCCTGATCAAGACTATATGTACAGCACTTCCCCCCCAATACTGTGCATGCTGAAAAACAACAAAACAAAAACATTTCGATTGATTTGCTGTAAGAGCTAGGCTTCACTGAGAATTTGCAGGACGAATTCACCCCGAGTAATATCATTTACAGAATGATGCAAAATGGTCTGTTTTCTCAAACGTCTAACATAGGTTACATGAAAAAAATGGGCTAGGATAATTTATTTAAGTTTGATTTAATTTAGTAGTTTTATGTTGAGCTCTAAGTGTTAAAAACAGAGCGTATGCACCAGTGCAGCTGTGTGGAAAAGTGCAATTCATGAGATATATTCAGTCACCGAAGATAATCTTTGACCTAGGGGATGCTTTATTCATTTGTCATTGTACATGCATACAACACCATTTGTTCTCTGTATTCAACTAACCCTATTATATAGGAGCAGTGAGCAGCTGCAGCACCTGGGGACCAACTCTAGTTCTTTTTCCTATTGCCTTGGTCAGGGGCATAGGCAGGAGTATTAACCCTAACATGAATGTTCTTTTGATGTTGAAGAAACCAAAGCACACAAACAAAACTCATCCAGACACGAGATATGATGCAAACCACACAGAAAAGACTTGGAATGGGATTTGAACCCAGGAACTTCTTGCTGATGCAACAGTGCTTATAATTGCACCACTGTGCTACAGGTAAGACCCATTATTACACATGACAAGCAAACGGAGACTGAAAAAAATACTATTCATGTGGCATAATTAATTCCTTCATAAATCTACCTAGGTACAGCCTAGTGGCAATAACCTGTCTCAATACTTGAAGTATCCAATCAAAACTGTAATATACCAGGGACAGCCGACCCAACAGAATATACAGTTGTATATTTGTGACATCGTGGAAATGCAGATACAGTCACTTGGCGGGGGTATTGATTTGATGTTCCTGTAACCATGGCGGCATGGCTCACTCTGTGATCGTGATCGTCTGGTGATCGGAAGGTTGCAGGTTTGACCCCGCACCTGCAGATAAGCGTCATGAAGCAAGACACTGTTCCCCTAATTGCTCTACCCTTTGCTGGACTGGCGACTCCTCAAGGGTGATTCCTTGCCTTTCACCTAATGACAACTGAGCTAGGCTCCAGTTCCCCCATAACCCGACTTCCGATAAGTGGTTGACAATAGATGGATGTAATGTACCAGGTTTGTTGACAGGGACATGGTTTATTTAAGTATGAAGATATAAGGTCAAAACAATTTTATACAAAAGGAACTATGCATATGCAATATAAAATCAGTGATGAAATACAAAAACAGATTCCATATCACCTGATATATTTATTTCACACTTATGGAGATGAAATGAGAGCAGAATAGAACTTTTGAGTGAAAATGTTAAATAATGTTTCCATGCTAAGAAATTTATGTGGCTGAAATGTCAGCCAAAAGCAACACTAAGTTTTTTATTCATGATGGTGTAAATCCCAGTAGCTGCTCAATTGGTTTATACCGCCACTCATCTGCTTCCAGCTCTTCAACCAAACTTGCCAGTTTCTCCATTCGAGATACCTGTTGATCTAGGAGAATAAACACTAGTTAGGTAGGGTGCCATTTAATTGGAAGAATTTTCAGAAGGTACATTTCCTGGGAAATACTTACCATGCTTCACTTGTTTCAGTGTTGATGCAACTTGGTAGCTGAATACAGATTCACATAAAAATCTGTCAGAGCCATCTGAAAGAAAGTTGTGTTATGACATTGACTGTTAATATCTGAAGATTTCACTTAAACACATGAAAAGCTGAGGAACATGTAAACTAGTTCCATAATATTTAAAGATCAGCAGGGGTATCCACCTACTGCAGAAACAGACCCGAGTTAAATATCATGCACACTTTTAAATGATATAATTTAAAGAATGCATTTAAACCAGCCATTCAAAACTAATTAGAAAAGACAAGAGGCAATAATAAGATAGAGGAACTTTTGAACATTATGTCGGTGTTCTTTTGAACATTATGTTGTATTTGACCTTGAAATTTACCCCCTTTTGCACCATGCACATTAATTAGTACCTTTTCAGCAACAGTGGGGAAAATAAGTATTTCACCCCGTGCTGATTTTGTGACTTTGCCCCCTTACAAATAAATGAATGATCTAGACTTTTCATGGTAGGTTCATCTTAACTGCGAGAGATAGAATAATAAAAAAAATCCCAGAAAATTACTGTATATGGGCCGTAAAAGTGGAGTGGCGACCAGGCTCCAGGCCATTTTCTCCCATATCATAATTTGGCACTGCTCAGCTCATAGGCTTGAACTCGCCATCAGTGATGCAGTAAAAGAGACGGGGGCTATCAATCACTTCAAAACCCTAAAGGACAAGGTATATTCACTGTACAGTGTGTCTAACAAAAATAGAACTAAAAGAGTGTGGGGACAGCTCGGATATTCAGCTGAGCAGAATCGGACAAGTTTTAGATACTAGATGGGTCGAGTCGAGTTTCAGAGCAGTAGAAGCAGTGTGGAAAATGATTCCAGGCCTGCACAAACATTTCAGTGCAGCAGCAGATGATGACTCCAGAGATAGTGTCACCTGTCAGAGCTACAGGGGGCTCACCATGCGCCTCTCCTCGCATGCCTTTCTTAATAACATTGGCCTAATGCACGATGGTCTACAGGAACTATATGAGCCATCGCATGAATTGCAAAAGCGCGACTACACCGTCATTGAGATGCACGGGGCTATCAGTCAACAGGTTCTTGTGTTTGAAGCCATGTTAGAGCAACTGAGCTGAGCAGAGCTGAGCCAGAGGGGAGGAAACGAGGGCTCTTTCCAAGGTGTCCCCCTAAACCCTGGGAAACCCAGCGACAGAACCCTTTGATCAAGAGGAGTTTTTCATGTGTCTGGCAAGGAACCTTGAGAATCACATGCTCTCACAAGGAGGAAGACGACGTGGATCACCTGATGATGGCACTGGGTACAGCAGGCTTATTGATGAGCTAAAAGTGCTTTACGCGCAGCACTGGCCTGACAATGTCTCTGCCGAAGGTTTGGCATCGACGGCCAGGGGACTGTTATTCAGGAATATAGAGGCACCCATGGGAAATCAATCCCAGATGGATTGAAAGACCTCTTGGTCGCTATGTCCACCATCCCAATCTCGAGTGCAGAATGTGAGAAGGGGTTTTTGCAGATGAACTTGATTTGCACCGCAAACCGGGCCTCCCTACACACCTCCACAATGTCACCACCACTGTTCATTGCCCTGGTCGTACCACCACTGTAAAAACTCAATCCTCTTCCTTATGTGAGATCATGGGTTACAAAAGGACACAAGACTGTACAAGACACATGGAGCAAAGTGCGGAATAGGAAGAAAAAGGAGGAGGGATCCATGGCTGCGGTGTGGGCTGTTTTGCAAAACTAGACAAGGTAAGATAACATTATGTGTCTGTGTGTGTGTGTGCGTGTAGGTGTTTTGCAATACTGTCGCTAAAGAATAAGTTGCAAGTTGTTTCTATAACTTCGGCACTGCACATGCGCACAGGCAGTATTCTTTGTGATTACTTGCTTAAAAAATAGCAGTCCCCACTAAAAGAATCTCCACTACAGCACCCCTGAATTGTATACGCCATTATTGATGTGAGGGGTGGCATGGCTCAGTGGGTAGAGCGGTCGTCTGGCAATTGGAAGGTTGCAGGTTTGATCCCCACACCTGCAGAGAAGTGTGTCAAAGTGTCCTTGAGCAAGACACTGTTCCCCTAATTGCTCTCCCCTATGACGGACTGGTGATCCTTCAAGGGTGTATCCCTGCCTTTCACTCAATGAGAACTGGGATAGGCTCCAGTTCCCCCGTGACCCGACTTCAGATAAGTGGTTGACAATGGATGGATGGATGGATGGATTATTGGCGTGTAATGTCAGGCCTGTAAGCCGCACTGCTGTGCATTGAGCATTTGCGTGAAAGAAGCCAAAGCATACTGGAAGCATCAGGAGATGGTTGGGGTGGTCTGTCAAGGATGCTAGGCCTCAGAAACTACAATCTCAGAAGATGGAATAAGGCTAATGCCAAAGGCAAAAGAGGATTTGTGGTGCAGTCTGAGAGGGAGCAGAAGATAACTGCCGCATAAGAGCAATAGGGCTCACCTGCAAGGGACAAGGGACGCAGTGGGATTATGCACTTAAACAATCAATGTCCTGGAAGGAACTCTGGGGTACTGACCAGGCCAACTTGTCCTTCCACCTGCACACTGTGACAGATATTTTGCCAACTCCAAACAACCTAAAGATCTGGGGCAAGGACGCCGACCCATCCTGTAAACAATGTGGAGCAAGCCTTTGCACTCTTTATCATATCTTAACTGGATGTCCCAAGGCACTAGTAAAAAGCCGACACAGGTGGAGGCAAGACAAGGTCCTTACAGGGCTAGCCAAATGGATAAACTTACAGAGGGTCAAAGCCAATAAATACCAGGTGCTACCGTCCAAAGTTGTCAGTTTCCCAAGGGAAGGAAATAAGGTTCTCTGGGCAAGAGCAGCTGCCACAGAAGGGTTTCATTGACGTGCAAATGTGCAGACCATCTTGCCACTAAGGACTACCACCAGGAAGAGGAACTTGAATCATCTTTTGTAGCTCCTGCAAGTTCTGCTTGTAGCAAAGCGTCTTTGATATTTAGCTCACAGCAATACCCAACTCTGCGACCCCGCTGTCTACATGGAGGGCAGGTTTTTGTGAAAATGGGTCTGAATTTGAAGAGGAAAGGAATGCCACTTTATTTGCTCATTGTATTCACACAATGAAATGTGTCCTCTGCATTTAATCCATCTTATTGTAAAGGAGCAGTGGGAAGCTCCAGCTCCTGGGGAGCAGTTAGGAGTTCAGTGTCTTACTTAATTGGCATTGGGTCGAGCAAATTTTGGGAATGTCACTGGGACCATTAAAAAGCTCAACATGGATACAAACCCAGATAATTAGAGTCTTGGGGTGTAATATAGGAGATTAGTTCATGCAATAGGGACACAAGATTGATAATGCCACACTGATGAAATAATTAAGTCTAGTGGTCATCCAATAGAACCCCTTTTCAGTATGTGACCCACTGTTTTCCACTTGAGGTCAGGAGATTGGGTGGTCATCTAGTAATCGGAAGATTGGTGGGACGATTGATGGTTCAATTCTTAGATCATACACAAAGTATGTCGAAGTGTCCTTGAGCAGGACACTAAAGCCCTGAAAGCTTGTGATCGAATGCTGACCTGTCCAGGGTGCCCCCCCCCCTTTTGCCCAATGAGTGCTGAGCTAAGCTTTAGTATGACACCGTGACTGGTTGATGAGGGAAGGATGGCTCTATCACCTATCACATTATCTGCTTAACAATACGACAAATAATATGTTTATGAATTCAACTGAGATTCAATACATTTAAATTTTTTGGTGGTGTAAAATATCAAACAAATACTAATTCTCTAAAACAATTCCTTCAAATATTTCAGACCCCATGTCATGCATCATACCCACCTCTCTGCCTTTGATTCCTGTCTGCCCCTTCACTATCCACTCTCCAATTAAAAAAAGAAAAACCTTAACAAATGTCTATGTACTACCTCTGGTAAGCAACCATCTGTGCCTGCAGCATAAGCTCTAGGTCCACTTTTCTATTACTTCGCCCAAAGATAGTTGGAACGAACTCCCAATTTCCAACTTACACCAATTTGCGTTCTTCTTTCAAGAAAAGCCAAAAATGTTCCTTTTCCATGCCTACTTTACATCGTTAGATGATCTCCACGCATTATTTTAAACTTTACTCTAAGAATATCAACCGTCAAAATTACTATTGGTGTCAGCCATTATCATTGTACATACACTTAATTACTTTGACACCATGATGACCAGTGTCAACATCTGTGCCTCTCTCCACCTCCATTTGACATTTTATGCTAATGGTGACGACGTTTTCCCCATCACACTAATATGCAGTAATGTAAATATTTTGTGTTTTGATTCTCCAATTCATTACTTCTTAATGATCTACAGAGCACATTTACACTAAATTACTTGATCTGACATACATTATTGACTACGATATAACTCTATGCAGCAAATGTGTAGTAGCTGATATTGTACCGTTATATGATCACTAGGTACCACTGCATGATACTGGTTTGCAACGTTGACATTTGTCAGCTGATTGCCGATTTCTGTAAATTGCTTTGGGTATAAGCATTAGCCAAATGAGTGAACGTAAATGATGATTTGGCACTGGGAGTCGACGAGGAAAAGAGAGAGTCATTAACACTTACCCTCCATCATTTCCCCTGCGCCTTTTGGATATGTATAAAGAACTTTCCGAGGGGGGATGAGCTCCGAGGCACTGAATCCAGACCCGGTCACCGAGCTCCCGCTGACACCTCCCGCAGAGGAGGACGACGAGGACGCTGCCATGTCGTCTGCTAAAGTTAAATCACAGCCGGTCACCACCGACTTAACAGTGCGGGTGAATAGAATTTCAAACAACTTCTTAGCTAAAGAGGCTAACGTTAGCCTAGTAAGATAACTCCAAGATGGTAATAATAACCCAATTGGCTAACAGGAAATGTATCTAATAGAAGTGTCAGAGCAGGCCCTTCCGACATCAAAGTGGCAAATCTATTGCATCAGTGTATATCGAACCCACTCCAACCACAACTTGCAACCGGTATATAATTTTCGCCCGTGTTTTCGAACCTGCCAAACGAACCGTGTTGTTTATCTCGCTTTGTTGGTGCAGGTTTACGACACTTAAGACAGTTTACGTTCAAAGAAACGGATCCGTTGCCGTAGATAAACACGTCCGGTTATTAAAGTCAGGACGTGTCGCAAAACAAAATATTAAAAACTGGCTACATTTGAACGGATTAAGAATTTGGGCTGTAATACACCGTCCTTCTTAACAATCTCACCTTAATTGCATTTATTTAGATAACTGCATTATGGAAGTGTTACGACCAGCTCTCATAAATATAAATGGGAGAATATATAGGCGAAATGCTATCAAAGAATACCACTATGAAGATGAAGACGAAGATTTTTCTTACTTTGGGCCACCAGGTAATTTGATTAACGCTGACTTGTAAATTCGTGGTGCGATAGTAAATTACCAACAAATTTAATGATTGAGATTACTTCAGGTAACTGTTAAGCTAAAATAAAGGTGGGGAAAGCAAAGAGAAAGACATATGTTGAGTTGTATGAGAGGTTGGACACTAAAATGAGGAGAAAGGGACTTGTACCGATCGGCTAGGCAGATGGATTTGAGTTAGGAGGGATGTCCATGTATGATGAAAGATGGATATGGAAATGTGCGAACAAGTGAGGAGAGTCCGTTAAGAAGATGGAAAGAGTACTTTGACAGCCCAATCAATGACGAAAATGAGAATGTTGGATGATGTGGGGGATAGTGAATCAAGAAGTGTGGTGGATTAGGAAGGAGGAAATGACAGGAGCGATCTAGGCATTAAGATGTTTTGAAGAGATTACAGTGGAGTTTTAACTAGATTGTTTTACACCGTCTTTCAAAGTGAGGTGATGCCTGAGGAGTGGAGAAGAAGGATACTGGCATTGATTTTCAAAAATAGGGTAGAGCTATAATAACTAGAGAAGTATGAAGTTGATGAGCCAACATGGAGATATGGTAAAGCATAGTGGTAGCTAGGCTAAGAGCAAAGGTGATGATTGCAGAGCACCAGTATAGTTGTATACCACAAAAGAGCACCACAGATGTGATGTTGCTTTCAGAATGTTGACTATGAAGTACTTAGTAGATCAGAAGGATCTACATTGTGGATTTAGAGAACGAATATGATAAGGTGCAGGAATCTTCCTGGACTCACTGGATGTTCACACATTACATTTTGATCTGTAATGACGGTAGTGATCAGGTTGGAAGAGAGCCTTAAGAGATGTCAGTAGGAGCAAGATTAAATACATGTATGAATGAGATGATGTTAGTGTGACCAACTATATATTTTGTTTTGGAGATGGTGGCAGTGGTGAAAAGACAGGAGAGGAAGCTGGAGGTGGAAGAGTTGAAGATATTAAAATGTTTACTGGGAGTGACAAAGAAGGGCAGGATTAAGAACAAGTATGTTAGAGGGTCAGCTCAAGTTGGACACAAAGCAAGAGAGCTAAAATTGAGACTGGAGCTACCAGGCCAGAGGAAAAGAGGAAGACCAAAGAAGAGGTGTATGGATGTGGTGAGGGAAGACATGCAGGTGGTTGGTATGATAGGAAGATGCAGAAGACAGGAAGAGATGGAGATGGATAATCAGATGTGGTGATCCCTAATGACGTCAGCCAAAAGTAATAGTAATAGAGGATTTTAGATAATAGTAGCTACAGTCAATACAAAAGACAGACAGCAGTTGAAGAGCAAAAAAGTATAAAACTCTATTCAAGCAATAGGCTTAAAAAATTAAATTGTAGATTGTTGAATATTTTCATATTCCAACAAGTAACAGACCACTAAGGAAAGTTTAAATCCCTTCTCCTTCATGTTTTTCCATATGTCCATCCTATTCCAGCTTCAGCCAGTACGCAATCACGTATATGAGGTATAGTCTGTATATGCCAGATAAATAAAATACTGACAGTATGTTTGTGCTTGACATAACTATACAGAAAGCCAAACATTTGCAGCCGAAGAAACCTGCGATAGCTACCTCATTGAACAAAATGATAAAGGATTCCGCTGTGCCATTGATGTCCCAAGTGTCCTTTACAAGTGAGTCAAATGTACACATCTGACAATATCCTTGCTTAGGTCAGTATTTGATTTAGTCTTAACAATAAAAAAAAGAAATTGTTTTGTTTTGTCTATATTGCAGATACATCATTGGGAAGAAAGGAGAGACTCGTAAACGTCTAGAAATGGACACAAAGACATCTATCAGCATTCCAAAACAAGGTGTAGAGGGTCAGATCGGTGAGGATTTAGACAATAAACTATCAGGGTTCCAAATTTCCCCAAAATTTGTAGCAAATCTGAACATGAAAGTAGAGGTCATAATAACACAATCAGTGACGTCTTCAACCCAGGCTCTTTTCTGTGTGTACAATAACATAAGTTTACATTTTTTGCCTATACACATATACATAATAGATTGATGTAAACCTAGATGTATTTTTTTATATGCAGAAGGAAGGGTCCTGGGTCCCACTTAGCAATGCCAAGAATTTGCTTTCAGCTTTCTTCTTTCATCTGACAGTTATTACAGGTCCTCAAAGAGCTGCAGTGTCTTCTGCAGTCACGCGTGTTGAACTCTTGATTGAGAGTTTCAGGAGGAAACAGCCTTTCACCCACTTTCTTTCATTCGCTCTGAACAATCCCAAAATTCAAGAGGGATTCATGAGATTTAAAAATGAGGTTCTTGAACAGTGTTCACAGGTAATTGAAAAGAGAATAATATATGTTTAAGAGTGAGGGGCGCAACTGTATTGTATGTCTTTTACATAATCTATAATAAAAAAACACGCTCACAGTTGGATCTTACTTGTTACATAGGACCATGGGGTGAATGAAAGCATCTTTCAAAATCCTGCTAAGCTTCATCTGACCGTGGGCACCTTAGCCCTACTAAATGACATGGAAGTGACCAAAGCATATGAACAACTCCTCGAGTGTCAAAACTTCATCAGGTAGGTATCTAATGAATAGGCTTTGTTTCAAGCGTGGCATGTTGCAGCTTTGTTGACCTGTTCTCTGCACTCCTTGTAATTAGGGACATCACTGAAGGAAAACCATTACCCTTGGAGGTTTCAGGTATTGAGTACATGAATGATGACCCTGCCATGGTAGATGTCTTGTATGCCAAGGTCACTGTAAAAGACAGCTCTGACAAGTAAGTTTACTCTGCTGGAAAAATAGCCCCCATTCTGAATTATGGAATGACTTTGGACAGCAATACCTTACTTTCTAGGCTTACTGAAGTTTCATCATCCATATTGAGTGCTGTATTAAAAAAAGAATTCTCATTAATAAGCTGTACTGTTTAAATCAAGATACCACCTGTGATTTGATCTGTTCTATAGGCTGCAGGTGATTGCGGACCGACTGGTAGAACACTTTGTTTCTGCGGGTTTGATGGTCAGGGAATGGGACAAAGTAAAACTGCACGGCACTGTGATGAACACTGTGTTCAGAAAGGATTCCACAGGTACCACAGACATTAAAAGCCGTTCAACTAAAACTAAACTATGCGGTGGCTCTTGTGCTGCATATTTTGAAAAAAGCCAAATATGATAATCTTTGATCATATTGATGTCACTCATAAGAAATTGAGCCACTAAATACATTTCCAGCGTCCTCTCATTATCTCATGGCCTGGCTTAAAACAGCAATGAAGAAAAAGCGGAATTCTGAACAATATAACAACACACTCTAGAAGAGAGTCACCTGGCAGCAATCTTCCTGTATTTGGCCACAGCTATGTTTACATGTACAGGACAGCGTGTGTTTTCCAGCCACTCAGACAATGGCTTCATTCATTTTACCCATGGATCAAGTCCAATCTCCGTTCTCAAACATGAGTTGACAGTAATGGTGCCCAACAGCACACTACAAAACAGAGGAAGGGTCAATAGTGTTTACCAGTCGGTGAACGAGGGCTTCAAATGTAGTTGCTTGTTCTTTTTGTTGTGTCCTCAGTTTGCGTTGACTTCATAAAATTATATTGTGGTCTTCGCTTCACTAATTAAATCATCCCAACTCTGGATTTGCCCTCAGCTCCCCAAAGATTGGCAAGTAAACATGTTTATTTGGTGAGGTGATATACCACTAATCTCGACTGGACCTTTTTTGTAGCTATCTGCTAAAGGTGATTTTATTAATTGTTTCGTTTTCCATCATGTTATTGGGTATGTCTTGTACTTTCTTTTCTTTTCTGTCTGAGTCTTTATTTCTTTTATTTGTCTTTTCCTTCATCTAGCTGAAGAAGAGGGTGGTGCAGGTAGACAAATTGTGAAAGACCGAGAGGCCTTTGATGCCAGGAACATATTAAAGGTCAGAACAAATTCTCCTATGTTGACCACCTCAAGTACTACTAAATGAAAAAGGAGCAAGGATTTAGACTGCAGCATGTAACAGCAAAACAACTGACTTGGTTATTTTTGATCAGACTGCTTACTCTCTGGTAGCCCTCTACTAAAAACCCAAGACAGGGGACGAGAAGGCAGCTGTCAAACAAGAGGTTTTTCATTTAGTTCAGAATGTGCCTTTTCTTGGCAAGCTTTCGCATATGTGACTGTCAACAGCCTCGGAATTGCCATGCAAATACAATCTTGCATTCCCAAGTCTCTCAATAAACAAGAAAAGGAATGCAACACCAGGAATGTTCTAGAGATGAGGTGCTGACCTGAATTCATGTTCTCCCTCATGCAGGGAATGATACTGATTAGGGTCGGAATGGAAAATAAACAGTTATTTCTATTGAAAATAACATGAAGTCACCTGCCAAATGTTCCACTAAATGTGAAGTTCTTAAAACTGTAGAAATGTCATGTTTTTGAGCAGGGAATTATGCCCACGCTTACTTTTTTATTGGACTGCCAATTTTTCAGAAACCCATCTTTGACAGAACAGTAGAAAACTGTGATACCAGTCTTCAGCTTTGTAAAGCCATGTCTAACACAAAATAATGCATCTCCTGAAAGACTAAAATTTCTGTGGTCAAATTTGTTTGAGAGTCAATCAAACTATTATTTAAAGTTTATGCTTTTTCTTTGCTTATTTATTTCATTACAGAAATTTGGTAACTACCACTTTGGAGAATACAACCTGAATGCTGTCCAACTATCTCAGAGGTTTTCAACGGATTGTACTGGTTACTATACATCTGCTGGCAGTATCCACTTTTCATGATGATCTACAGGGTTGGGCATTAACTCAGGTGGGACATCAGAATATGCTCTTAAAATGTAAATTATGAAACTGGTCTGGAAGTAGTCTGAATAATGTCTTAATGCATGCTCAATAATCCAGGCATGGGAATCACAAAAAGTTGTGTATCAGTTCAACTGGATCAGAAGTTTATTCAATTTATTCAGTCTGATTAATGCAGATGTCCAGTAGATGGCAGTATTGTAATTCTCTTCAAAGGAGACTATTGGTAAAATCCCTCTCCCCATCCATTAAAACCCACTGGGAATGAAATCTGAGGAAATTAAATTATCAGAGCACCGAATTATTTTTTTTAACCCAACCCCATTAAAAAGATGGACCACAAACATCCAAAAACACTCTATGCAGATTTTTATTGAAATTTGTAGAAGTTAGTCTCCACTGAATTGGTTCTATATTAGTATCAGAAAATTAAGCTATACTTTATTGAAGCAAATAATAGACAGCATGGTAAATTTTAATAGATTTTTTAAAGGAACACTCAAAAACAAGGAAACATGCTGAAATCATTGAACTCTCATTACCCTTATATAATCTCTTAGGGGCGGCATAGCTCAGTGGGTAGAGTGGTCATCTGGCAATCGGAAGGTTGCAGGATCGATCCTCAGACCTGCATATAGCATGTCGAGGTGTCCTTGAGCAAGACACTTAACCCCTAACTGCTCCCCGAGCGCCATATGTTGGCAGCTCACTGCTCCTATACAATAGGTTGGGTCAAAAATGCAGAGAAATCCAAATTTCCCCTTGCGGGACTGATAAGGGAATCCTTATTTATGTATTATTTATTTTATGAACAAAATCTATTATTCAAAACACACAATTCCTTTTGCTAAAGCCATCCTGGTATCATTTGTGATAAGCAGATTTTTTTTAATTGCCAAAAAATGTTGGTCACAGTTTGGTCATTTGTTGTCTAAGATTGAGACACATATTTGATGCCCATCCTCTTCTGTGAAGCAACTATAAATAGAGTTTATAACTGTTATCTCCAAAGATCGTTAGTCTGTCATACAGCAGATTGGCAACAAAATATGTATAAATTCTATGATGAAACGGAGAAAGACACAATTACATGCATATAGATGTCTTCACGGTGTGGTGTCCCATGACAATGGGAATATTTTAGCATGCATGTACTTTGAAAAGCATGAATTGTGTTTCATATTTTGTTCGTTCTGCTTATTCAGTGGTCTGGATGCTTTGGGAGCCATGAAGTTTGATAGCTCCCTATCGAATTATACAGTTGCTGCCACTGTGACAAGCTAATACTTGTGAGTCCACAAATTGAATTACAAGAAAAAGTGGCTAAGAGCAAACCTCCTCCCAAGCTTGGCAGATGTAATATATGGATATACATATATAACCGTAATGATATTGCATGAAAACTACTCAAATCTTATGTTACTGTCATGTTAACCCCCTCACTGTGTTCAGTTCAAGGTGTGTTTTTCCTGATTTGAAAGTGAATTTTCAAAATGAGTGGTCGATGAGCTTGATAAAGGCCATTTTCTTCAGAAACTGGACCATAGCCAATGCAGTGCCAGCTGCTATCCCCTGGCAATTCTTGTGAAGTCATTGTGTAGCATGCTTCTTTCATATCAGGTCCGGTTTTAGATCAGTATCAAAAAAGGTTGAATCTTTTCATCTGGATACATCATTTATTGAGAGAAGTGTTTCATCACTCATACAGGTGACATCTTCATTCTAAACTGACAGCAGGTATCCCCAAACAATACAGTTGCATAACAACTGAAACCAATGATGGTTTCATTCATAATGCAACTGATTCATCATTTTTTTGTTATTTCCTTACCTGGATTATTGAGCATGCAAAAAGACACTTTTAGATCAGTAGTACCACGTGTCTTGATGCACGCTCAATAATTAATAGTACAAAATTGTTTTTGATATATTTCTTGGAAACCACCTGAAAGCACCATCTCCACTGCTGATCTTAATGGGAAAGAATTTTTCTGATGGGAAAAAATTTTAACCATTAATCATAGAAAAAAGACAAAGATGGATCCATAAATCTGGCTCTTCTTCTTTTGAATAAGGCTCAATCCAAAGCAGATGACAAAAGGGTGAGGATGTAGGAAACGTTATAGACAAAGGGAAACAGACCACATGGGACACATTTTCCAGGATGAAAAAAGCTTTAGAGGCCTTGAAAAACATGGCAACTGAGATGTTCAATAAACATGGTCTCATCCATGCATTGATTGCAAGCTAATACCCAAGCATCACCAATTTCACTTCATCTCATTGCCTCATGAATGTGTTAAGACTTTGGTGACATGATTTATTACACCAGTGATATCCTTTTTATTTTCCTCTGCAGCTTTATTTTCATTGTCCTTCCCATACTGTCTCCAGGCTTGCTCCCGCCCACCCTGTTGACCGTAACAGTGAATACAGTCACCGGACAGACTGACTGACCCTTTTGTCTCACTGTCATAGCTTGGCCCTGCTCAGCTGCTCTCAAGCATTTCATCCTACCCTCGCCTCAGTAGGTGGTGCCCCCGTGCATTGGTATGCAGGTGGGCGATCTCTCAGTGGCTATGAATTAACACCAATGGGAGCCAAGGGCACTTTTTGTCTGTCACTCCCTGCCATCCCACTCTGTCCATCTCATACTTATGCGCCGTGATTGTTTTCCCTGTGTTCCCAGAACAGAAGCCATGAGATGCGAGTATGCAAATTTTTGCTGATCAGTCACACACACCGTTGATTGTGGAACTGTCTCGAGTGTGTCATTTGTCTTGCAGACCTGCAATGAGTGCACTCCTAATCATCCATCGCTTGGCTCCTACGAGTATGCTTGTTGGTATGTAACGGCTATTGCTACATTTATAATTTGTACTCAAGTAACATAAGAGACAATGAGCAATCTAAGGAATAGAGAAATACCAGTTCTTGTACTCATTATCAGAAATATATATATATATATATAAAATTTGCAAGCTGATGAAATTCAATGAGACTTTCCAGTCGTGTTTCTTTTGGCAGGGACATGATTAAGGACACAGCTGTCCCCCATAACTAATGTGTTCAAAACGTGTATGAGCACCATAAGTCAAACCCAGATATAATAGAATGGTGAAGCCAAGTCTTGCTCCGTATTGTTATTTCAGTAGAGGGCTTTTTAGATAGGCACATATTTGTTTTAATGCTAAGCAAAAATATCCAGTACCCCTGAACAATATGATGCACCTTTTATTCAAAGGACTGTGCTCTACTTTTCATAGAAATGATCTCGCTAAGAAGGCCGCAGATTTTTTTTTCCCTTTAATGACTGATTAGTGTTCTGCATTTCCACAGCTTCATGTATGGTAATTAGATTTGGGTAGACCATAGCTGAAATCGTGCTTCTCTGTTTGCACGTGTGTTTGAATGGGATAGCTTGTGCACACAGCTTGACTTACATCTCCTGAATCCCTGCCGCATCTCTCAACCTAATTAGTCAGTTCTGCTTCCTGCAGCAAAGACTTCTACACTGACCCATGAGGTTTCCAGACATTCATGTGTTCCTTTCAATAAGCCTGATAAATGAGATCACACTAAGCATTTGTGGTTTCATAGACCGATTTCCTGTATGGGTTTTCCCTGGGAAACAGTCCCTGCTACTGAAGATTTAAGCATCAGGCAGTAGCTGAATATTAATTGATAAGTTGAATAGTTCAGTTGTATTTTTTGCTGGCATTTCTAATGTGTGTGTGTGTGTGTGTGCGTGCGTGCGTGTGTGTGTGTGTGTGTGTGTTTGTGTGTGCATATCATGTGAACTATAGGCTAGATTTTCTGTTAATTTAGCTTTTATCCTAGGAATTTATATCCAGTGATAACCAGTTTAATACCCACAGAGCATGTTTGCCAGGAGGATTTGTTGAAAAAGAAAACAGGACCATTCGATTTATATTCCCCAGTTTGTAAGGAATTATTTTAAATCTTTTGACCTTTCTCTGCCTTGATTGGTCAAGAGGAAAACCTTTGACTTTGAGAAGCCTGAAAGCAAAGTCATTTCAAAGTCGATTTTAACGTCACTCCAAAATTTGGGGACTGGAAAAGATGCCCTCGGCAAAACCCTATAGTAAACCCCCGGTTGATCAGAATCCCCGTCATATTACACAGCTGTGGTATTTCTCATATTGGTTTGCCTTTGAAATTCACAACTGAAATATTGAGCACTGAGCATTGTTTAGGCCTAAATCCAATTTGCATATTTAATGTCGTGGCCCTTGTACAATGAGCTTTTTATCTGAAGTGAATTTAAAATAAGTTTCAGTCCATCCATATCAAGGTTTTCAATACATTTTTAATATGACATTCAACACCATGGCACACATCATTTTTTTAATAGCGTAGACTAATTAGAAATCAAGCCCTCAAGGACTGCCTATGTCTTAACACATCTATAAGGGATGAAACGATGTTTAGCTGACATTTGCCCTTAAGATGGCTGTGTGTGTGTGTGTGTGTGTGTGTTTGATTTACTTGCTTTGAGTGACTCGGGCGGAGGGGCGGCACGGTAGAGGGGTCATCCGGTGATTGGAAGGCTGCAGGTTTGATCCCCGGACCTGCAGAAAAGTGTGTTGAGGTGTCCTTGACCAAGACACCGTTCCTCTAATGGCTCTGCCCTGTGATGGACTGGCGACCCTTCAAGGGTGTACCCCTGCCTATCGCCCAATGGGAACTGAGATAGGCTCCAGTTCCCCGCAGCCTGACTTCAGATAAGCTGCTGATAATGGATGGATGGAGTGACTAGGGCGCACCTGAAATAAATCAAGCTTTCAATTAGTGTCGTGAGGTCGGGAGAAGTTTTTCTCATCACGTGTCCTTCCTTTTAAGTCACTCGGAGTGCCAGTGTCCATTTGAAACGTGCACGGAATATTTAAAACCAAGCCCAATTAAGAAATGCACTGAAGGGACGTAAACGGGAGAAAAAACGACTTGAGAGGACTAATTCGATTTCGATCGGTTTGATACTGTAAGTGCCAGGTGGCGCCCTTAACAAACCTGTATAATTTGACTGTTTTCTTTCCCAGTCACTCATTGGAGAGCATAAAGCAATCTATTCATCAGGAGGTTAAAGCGTGCTTTTGAAAAACATGGCAGTTGCACACATCCAACCAATCTCTCAAATTAGACGTCCCTAGTGCAGTACTGGTGCAGGGGTGGGGTAGTTGAGTGGGTAGTGCAGTCGTCCGGCAATCAGAAGGTTGGATGTTTGAGCCGGGCACCGGCAGAGAAGTTTTTCAAAGTGTCCTTGAGCAAGACAGTGTTCCCCTAACTGCTCTGCCTGTGAGGGACTGGCGACCTATACAGGGTGTTTCCCTGCCTTTTTCCCAATGAGGACTGAGATGGGCTCCATTTCCCTGTGACCTGAATTCAGATGAGTGGTTGACGATGGATGGATGGATAGATGGATGGATGGATGGATGTACAGTGCAGTACCTATTCAGATGCAATACTAAGTCAAGTCAATTTTATTTGTATAGCCCATTATCACAAGTTTAAATGTCACCGCAGTGGGCTTTAAACAAACCCAACACCCTGTCCCTAGACCCTTGCATCAGATAAGTAGCAACTCCCTTAAAATAAATTCCTACAACACGGAGAAAAAAAAACTCAGGGAGAGAGACAGAGGAGGGTTCTCTACCAAGATGGACAGGTGTGCAATGGATGCTGTGTATACAGAATAAAACCCAATTTACAGCATATTTACTGAGGGGATAGGGGAATTATAATGGAATTACAAGAGATAGAATATCAATGATCATCTCCTTTACAGGGACAGTGCATATTAATCAAGATCTAGAATGCAAATACACCAGATCCCGCCTCCAACCAAAATGTAGTCGGCAATGGCCGAGTGATGCTGCCCGTCTCCTTGTCACAGACAGGCGGAGATTCCTTCCAGTTTAGTTGAATTGGTGATGAAATACCTGAATGAGCCAAAACATTATGACCATTTGCCAGAGTTGGTGTTGCTCCCCCATGTGCCACCAGACAGTGCTGACCCACTGAGGTATGGACTCTACGAGACCCCCGAAGTTGTCCTCTGGTATCTGGTACCAAAATATCCGCAGCACATTTCTTCAAGTCCTGCAAGCTATGAGGCGGAGCTGTCACGGTTCCGATTTTTGGGTCCAGTACGGCTCACAAATGGTTAATTGGTTTGAAATCTGGAGAATTTGGAGGCTGGTGAAAAGACCTTGAATGCTTCATTATGTTGCTCAAACCATTCCGGAACAATTTTTGCAGTGTGCCAGGGCACAGTACGCTGCTGAAAGAGAGCATTGATGACAGGGAATACCGTCACAATGAAGGGATGTGTGTATCTGGTGCGGAACAATGTTTTTAGATAAGTGGTACATGTTAAATTAACATCCACACGAATGGCTGGACCCAAGGTGACCCAGCCAAACATTGCCCAGAGCATCAGAGTCCCTCCACCAGTTTGCTGTGTCCCCACAGCGCATCCTGGTGTGATCACTTCCCCGGGTAAACGGTGCACACGTATACGGCCGTCCACGTGATTTAAAAGAAAATGGGACTCATCAGATAAGGTGACCTTCTTCCGCTGCTCCAAGGTCCAGTTCGGACACTTGTGTGCCCATTGTAGGCACTTTCAATGGTCAACAGGGGTCATCATGGGCACTCTGACCAGTCTGTGGCCACACAGGCCCGTGTGCAGCAGGATGCGAGGCTCTTTGTTGTGACACGTTTCTCCTGTAACTATCATTAAAATGTTCTGTGACTTGTGCCACGGTTGACCTTCTGTTGGTTTGGACCAGACGAGATGGCCTTCGTTGCTCTTGCGGATCAATGAGCCTCGGGGGCCCAACCCCCTGTTGCCCGTTTGAGGTTCGTCCTTCCTCTGACTGCTGTCGGCAGGTACTCGCCATCGCTGACTGGGAGCACCCCACAAGCCTTGACATTTCAGAGATGCTGTGACCCAGTTGGGTGGCCACAACAAATTTGGCCCTCATCAAAGTCTCTCAAGTCTTTGCTCTCGCCCGCTTCTCCTGCATCCAACACGTCGTCCACAAGAACCGGTCGCTCACTTGCCATCTAACCTACCCAGACTTTGCCGTGTGCTCTTGTTTGGAGATGATCAACGTCATTCAGTTCAACTGTGAGTGGTCATAATGTTTTGGCTCATCGGTTTTATGATGTAATATCTTAACTTTTATTTTATTTTTTAATTTTTTTTATCAGCATCTTTGAATTGTGTTTGCTATGCCTCAGCAGTTGACAGTAAAATGCATGGACGTTTGCATTGCATGCTCAACATTCCATGGATGAATGGATGGATGGATGGATGGATGGATGGATGGATGAATGGATGGATGGATGGATGGATGGATGGAATCAACATTCCATTACTAATGGGCATGACAAATGTCAGACAGGCTGGCAAGGCAATAGATTATTCAAAACGCCTAACCTACGTCTGCAGTGTGGACGGCAG
>OMLC01055150.1:0-10846 GCA_900302585.1 Regalecus glesne
CACACACACACACACACACACACACACACACACACACACACACACACACACACACACACACACACACTTGACCTCCATGCCAAATTTCAGCCTGCGAGGGTGAAAGCTAGCTGCCAAAAGGTGGTAGGAACACTGTGGCCCACCGGACAGAGCTAAGAGAGCTGCTGGTCACAGCTGGAACGAGATAAAAAATGAATAATAAAAAAAAATCAAAGGATGAAGAGACTGTTACGAGAGCATGAACTGTGAGGGGGAAGAGAATCACAGTGCAGTGGATTACACTGGTGTTCATGCTCTTCAAGCACATCAGATGTGAATTTTGGCCCCACACCGTCGAGAGATTTAGAAACCAAACAGCCGCAGTTGAAAAGAAGGAAAAGAAGCTCTGGGATGCCATGCAGCTCTGCATGGAGCAGCCACATTCATAAGGCTGCAGTGAGGACAGGTCTAGGGAAGGGAAACGCAAGTCCAGTCCATTTACATCAGGCGCTGAGTGTGTCTTGAGATGGAGTAGTAAAAGACAGACCTTATCAAGTTTACTGCTGCACATAAAGCAATTGTAAATGCATCTGGAACTTTGGGGGCAGACTGATCCAATTTTACTGCTCAATATACTTACTTGATTCACTGTATCTATGTGTCATTGTACGTACATACAACAAAATGTGTTCTCTGCATTTGACCCATCCTGTCGTATAGGAGCAAGTGAACAGCTGCAGCACCCCGGGAGCAGTTAGGGGGTTCAGTGTCTTGCTCATGGACACTTCAACACTTTTCTGAAGGAGTTTGGGATCAAAGCATCAGTCACTAGAGGACCGCCCGACCTCCTGAGTCATGCGGCCCCCTGGGAGGGTCGAGGTACATTGTAGCTGTGATGGCGAGTGTGAACTGGGCTGTTTTTCCAAGCTGAAGTCAAACGCTCCCCTCCTCCCCTGATACATGAGGAGTGGGCTGTGTGCAGAAGGGATGCAATCACATGCTATTTAACTCGCGGAGTAGCATTTTTTGGCAACAGGGGTCAATAAATTAAATCAATAAATCCTGGATGAGTGGCTTCTGACAGCAGTCTGGATAAAAGCTGAGAGAAAGGTCAAATCTGACCGGGAACTCTGATCATTTTAACCAATGGTGGCAACTTGTCAGCTGAGACCAAGAGTGCTTCAGAAGGCGATGATCTGAGAGCAAGAGGGGGCTGCAGCCATGGCAGATGGGATCCATGTGCCATTTAGTCTCAGGTCATCATTAACCACTTATCCGAAGTCAGGTCCAGGATCAGCTGGAGCCTATCCCAGTGCTCACTAGACCGAAGGCGGAGAACCACCCTGGACGGGTTACCCATCCAATCCGAGGGCAGGTGTGGGGCATTAAGGCCATCTACCCTCCCTGATGCCCCGCAGTGGGTTCGAACCCGCAGCCACGGCCTCATTAGCTTCACGTGATCCCATCCAGAAGAAAATCAACCCAAAGACAAAACAGAGGGCTTGTCCCTGGGGGTGCACGCTGTATATGACACGACAGACGTGGACCCCACAGCACAGACGCAGGTAACTCGGTGAACAGACAACTAAAACTGACATGACATGAGCTCAGCTGGAGCCCCTGGAGTCAGACACCATACATACCTCCTTTCAGCATCCTCTTAGGGGGCAACGCTGGCACAGTCCTGTAGGGAAACCTCTGCAGCAGCAGCTCATGGAAGACGTCAAAATCACTGTAACGCCGATAAACCGAGACCCTGAAACGCTGAAATGAGGCAAGTGAGAGCAGCACCTCAGCTTTGGATTGAGCTAAAGTGACAGTGAAGGGACTCAAAAGACACGCGGTAGTGCAGATTGGGACATTTGACACAGGAGCTCTTTTCTCTGTTTGTCTGGTGCCTCACAGTGAATCAAGCTAAATACATCCTCATCGGAAAAGATAATAGATGTGGTGGGAATTAGGCAGAACTCTTTGATGAAAAGACTTCTTTCTCTCTCCTTCTTTAGCATACTCACATAACACGATGCTCAAGAGCACTGGGGTGTTTTCTGGAAACGGTGAAAACCGGCTTGTATGACTGTACCACCGTTAGAAGCAATGTATTAGCTATTGGGCATTCTGAGTTACGCCCCTATTGGATGTGTTGAGCTGAATCCCTTGCCTGGCTGGTGATCTGGTACTCCACATGTTTGAGGAAAAGGCCTTTCTTCTCGGGGATGAGCTCCACCTGTACTGTGTCCCTGGCCAGCAGGTTCTCCAAGGTCTGGGCCACCATCAGTGGATCGTCCTGTGCTGGCTGCATCCTCAACTTCCACAAGTCCTTCACTTCCCCGAGCTGAGGCTTTGGCAGCTCTATCAAACATACATACAACCACTGGCATTTGCTTTTTCTTATCTTATCAACACCTATACAATGAAACACTTCAGCATTTCAGCATGTTTAATTCCTGTGGGGGGGCTCTTTGTGTGAGGAGCTCCATCCTCCAGAATTTGCACACACTTCCTGAATTTTCATTCAGCAGTGTCGCAAGTACAGTAACAATGATGCTGTGGTCATCATGCATGTGATTCCCTGTCCTGCCTGTGCTCCCTTTCTCACACATTCCAGGAAAATCACAAGCATAATTCATGAGCCCAGTGACAAAGGACAAACTCGCTTTCCCACAGATAAGGAAACGGGACCCATCAGTTTCAGAGTAGCCCCGCAGTCAGCTGCCATATTGGCAGCACCTGAAATAACACAGAGGGCCTTAAATAATCTCAGTGGGTTGGAAGAGGAGCTCGGGTCAGTATAATGGCCACCTCTACGAAAACCATAACGCTCCTCCTCTCATCTCCCCTACTGTAGAACACTGAAGTGAAGGAACACCGTGTTTACATAGGACCAAGTCCTTCCAAACCTAGCGGGCCTCTCTTTTCGAGAAAACAGCCATTCACATTATAAATACTCTCAACAGGCAGGCCGATGGCCAGTATAGGGAGACTTCCTGTTCAACACGATGGACTGATCTTTCCCCTCAACTGTTCACAGCCTGATTACAGGGGGAATGTGACACCCTGCTCCAGACCACAGTGAGATGAAGCTACGGCAGGTCCACTGAGAGCAGATAAGACAGACATTTGCCCCACGTGAGTATAATACCAAACCGGAGAGGGGTAGCAGAGGCTCATGACAAACTAGGCTACTCATTAAACGATACTTTTATTGCCGTGCTGTCGATGAGACCATATTACCAAACCTTGTATGCAATTCTCAAAGAGTTTGGGGCTTGGCTGCTTTCCTTGCTGAGCGAGAGCAATCAGGGCTAGAGCTTTATAGAGGGACAGCTTGCTCAGGAACCCATCGGAGGAGTCAACTTGTTCAGCAATCTGGAAGACAAAAGAGCAGATGACATGGTATAAAGGTCACCGTTTCTCAACCCGAGATCTAAATTCGACTGGTGCTCGCATTCCGCTAAGCCATAAAGAAAGGCCAAGCTCTCTGTCGGCTGTAGAGATGACATGCTATCCATGTCAGCGTGTTGAGAAGGGACACCTTTTTACCCTGAGCTGGCCCTCTGCTCACACTCGAGGTGCTGGGAGTCACTGCTGTGGGTAAAGCAGTGTGGAAGCCCGTGAGACACACGCCTCAACACAGGACCGACCTAACATGCTGGGACTGTTGCTGTCCACTTCCAAGAAAAAACAAACAGTGAGACCACAGACACCAACCAAGTTTGTGCAAATGCTTCTCAAAAAGACGTGCCATCAAAATCAGCTGCATGTGTATTTCCCAGCATTTTTGAAAATGTGAACTTATGTTAGACTAAATTCACCTGATGCTTGGAAACTGTGGCCTGTTGACTTGACAGGCAGGCAGGCAGGCAGGCAGGCAGGCAGACAGACAGACAGACAGACAAACAGACAGACAGAGAGACAATCACCTGGTTTAAAACAGGCTTTGGTAGATCCGTCTTGTCAAGTAACCTCTGAAAGACTTCAACCTGCACTCGCTCATCTGTCCTACTGCTGATGGCCTCATACACTTCCCTGTAGTATGGGGGAACTGATCCTGCAAGAGAAACCACACATTTTAGTGTATAGACACAAAGAGCCCATGACACGCCATATTCTTAGACTCCCCCCAGGTCTAGCTTTGTAGGCCCAGACTTATGGAAGAATCAGAGGTTTTTCTGCTGCTCCTATGAAAATGACCATAACCTGCAGGAGGCTGTCCATGAGCCTGTCCTGGGGTAACGCTGGTGTTGTTGACGGGGTTATGGTAGGAGCTCTGTTCTCATCCCTTCCTGCTCCCATGCAAACTAAAGCAGGAAAGCTGTTCTAAACTTGCAGAAACGGCTCCTGTCGTTGGGACCGCTGAGAAACTCTCGTCAAGAGGGTCGAAAAAGTAAAAATCCAGAAACCTTCGCAGAAAGTCAAACGAGACAAACGACCGCGAATGGACCAGCTTAGAGCACACGAAGTTCCAGAAAGGCTTCGGGATGAGGGGAATAAATCACAGCACTGGGGAAAGTTGTCAACGGTTCGCTCATCCTGTCAGTACACAACGCTGCGATTTGTCCAAATCCAGCACACCACGTTGAACGTATCCTGACAGACACTCGGACCAAATTACTAAACACAACTCGTCTGGCTGCGCATTTGGCTGATGAGAGGGAAGTTTTCCTACATTACCTTCATTGATCTCTCCTGCCATGGCTCGCCTCGTCATGTGAGCACAAGAGCACCTCCATGTGATTTCCTGAAGAAAGTCAAAAACAAGGAGTTCACTTCTTAAAGTTGTAGTGAACCTTGGACTCGGTCCAATGTGCAGCTCGATGGGAGAGTCGGCCGTTAACAACTTTGTCACGCGTTACCTTTAACACCCCCATCAGCATCCAGATGCAATGGAGTAGAGACTCTGCCAGCTGGTTAAACGGTGTCTGTGCGCCGTTTGGATGTATCCCTCGGATCCACGTCTACTGCTGCAGATCAGCTCGTAGAAGTTCATTAAGCTGCACCTATATTATCAATTAACCTATTCAACCAATTAACCAACTGGTGGTTTCACGGTCCGCCGTGGAACACAGTGTCGATTGTCCTGATTAAATCACGCATCATACCATCATAAGAGGCCTGTTAGGTGACCCCGACGCACACTGGTATCCACGTAATGAAAGAATTACAGTTTCCAAAGGATGGAGGGGCGCCACAACACCTCTGACACCGTCCCAGGGCAAAACCACATGTGTCCAAAAACGCCATGTCATGTGGAAAGGAGAAAGAGAGAGAGCCGAAATGGCTGATACACCTGTTCCCCCAAGCTTAGAAAATGACAAAGGACAACTCAAAGATCTAGATTTAGACGTGATCATATTCTGAAGCCGCCTTGCCGTGATTTAAAATGCTGTAGCTGGAAACCACATCCCTCCTGTCCTGCTCAAGTTGCCACCGTGGTTGTCTTTCATCACCGGGGCCACAAATCTCCTGTAGATGGCGCTGAAGAGTCAATTATGGACTGTGCGCGTCCGGTTGCCTGCCGCTTGACGGGACAGCGTTCGCAGTGATGTGCTGTCCGTCTCTCACAAGTCCAACACTTGGAGACGGTTTCCATTCAGGGTTCTGGTTTAGACTGGTGCTTGTATCCCGGTGAAAGAACGGCCACACGGGGTTTCTCTCGGGATTCCCCCTTTCGGTAAACCGTGATGTCACCGGAGACTGAAGTATCAAGAACAAAAGGAAGTTATTCGCCTCTGTGTGTACGAGCCAGGGTGGACTAAACGAACTAGCCCGCTGGCTGAGCTAGCATTAGCTGTGTGCCCAACTACCGAGCCGACCCACAGACTTCGTACTACGCTAACGATCAGATGCAGAGTCGCAGTTTCGCTGAGGGTTTCTGAACCGGAGCACCACACTCGACAAGTCTCAGTCACACCGAGGTTCCCTCGCACAGCGTCAGTACCCTGGTGTGCGTTGGGCACTCCACGTCAGTTAGCGTCAATTGCTCCACAAGCTAGCTTGCTAGTTGCTAAGACTGTCTAAGCTGTTTATCTACTGAGGTGACGTTTGCCAAGTGGGTTAGCTGTTGCACTTCTGCGTGTCGGCTGAGTGGAGTCGCGTTTCTCCCCAAACGACACCTCAAATACTGGATTTTGACGAAAGATGGAATGATCGTGACTGGCACACAAAAAAAGAAGCCCTGTAACTTTTAATGTAAGGCGAGACGAGGATGTTCGCCAGCCGACCGACTTAGCCGACTTGTTATCTCGTTAGCTGATGAGCCACGCAGCGGTTTTCGGACTTTCCATCCTGGGTCGTGACTATATGAAGCGGATTCAGTCGCCTGCTGACTCTCTAAGTGTCCTCACTGGCTTGTGTGCATCAACAGTTCTACTGATCGTCTACTCACCATGGCAGCAGTGGTGCACTACTCTGCGCCGTGGTGGGTGAACCTACTACACAGACTGCCTCACTTCAACCTGCACTTCGAGCAAACGAGTGGTGACTTTCGGCCTGAGGACTGGACTTATCAGCAGGTAAAACGACCCCAATCGTGATAAATGTTACCCCGAAACCAGCTGATTATAACTGTTGTGGTGCCAGATGAGTTTATGTCAAAAGGTGTGAAGTTATAGGTAGAATGAAGGTATAAAGTTACGTAGAATCATGTGGTTGAGTTATTCAGTCAGTGCGTCTATGTTCAGACATCACTTTGGCGTCTGTGTCCCACCTCCTAACGACAGAATAAGCTCTGTGTGGCGACCCCTGTCCTTTGGATTAACATCCAGTGTGCTAAACTGCAGAAGAAGTGAAGTCCAGTCGAATTCTCACAAGTTTCCCTAACTGACAACACATCCACACCTGCTTCCTCCCTGTGTTTGTTTCTCTCACTTCCTTCCTTCCATCCAACATCGTTTGCTTACTAGCATGACACCAGCTGTCAGACCCTCACCTCCACGTATTGACCTTTGCTGTAAATAAGCACTATTTTACTTATTCTGTCTTGTCTGAGACACGGTCCAAACCTCCTATAGGATGACCCTGCTGGCCAGTGCTACAGTCAGCGGTGACAATCTCATATCTTGTTGACCTTTTGTTTTTCGTGCTGTAATCTTATGAGACTGCCACCATCAATACTTAAACTCCTAGATTTAAATACATTAAGCAGGGACCCGTGTTAAGAAGACAACGCCACATGGTTCACAGTTGAAAGTGGGGGAGGGGCAGGCCTCTTCCACACTTCACAACATGGCACCCCCCCATCACCAACAATGGAGTGAACTCTGCAAAGCGAATTAAAGCAGTATTCCTCTGGGGGGTGATGGGAGGGTTTTTGCCTGCATATGTGTGTGTACATGGCCAGTATATGCTTCTTCGTTCCCTTTGGTAATGTTTGAAGCCTCCATTTTTACTTTGTTCCTGTTGGTCTTTGAATCCTGTCTCTTGGTACAAAGTTTGATGCTGTTTGCCTTCATACCCCTTTCTTAGTTTTGACCCATGACAAGAACCAAAGCTGGTGCTCTCTTGAATTGAAAGAGTTCCTTTGCTCAGTAGCCATTGTTGTACTTGACAATCTTCAATAACCCAAAATGGATGTAGGCTGGATTGCTCTTAAAAGGAAGTCACTAGTAATCAGCGGTTTCGAAACATCCCAGGCCTATTTGACTTTCTTTCTGAACCCAGTGAGTCTGGATAGATGGATGCTGTCTCACTCTCTTTCCATTCTCTCACTTTGTGACTCAGTTCTGTGTCATATCTTCATGAGAAGTTCTGCAATGAGTCAATCAAATTGTGATGCTTCAGCATAGGCAAATAAACTAGATGTGTGGTGCTCATGGAGAACTTAAATAAGTGGTGCAAGAGAAGCCATATGCTACATAGTTCTTCCATGAAATATGAGATGAAGGTAGATTTCAGATGATCTGAGATATACCAAAGACTGATTAATCACTGGTGGCGATTATAATATTCCAGTTCTTAAAATTACACTTGTACAATAAAGTGGACTGGACTGTTGATTCTGTTTTTCTTCTGTCAGGTCTTATTTTGCTAGTTTTGGTCATTGTACATATCAGTTATGGTATAATAATTTGACTTACTGACCTCATTGTGGAGATTTACGGACACAGGATCACCATGAGACCCAGATTTAAAACATCATCAGAAGATGAGCCCCTATTTGTCCTTTCAACAGTAACAATGACAACAAATAAAACATGTCTCAGGTAGCCTGCGTACCTTATTTCCCGTCATATGTGACTTCTCAATAGTGCTAGCTGGGTAGTTTATCAATGGTTACCTGCTCTTTCATTATCACCACCAGATACAAGAATTAGTGTATTGGCTTTGTTGAAACGTATCTGAATCTTGTGCTCTGATGGCCCATAAAAGACCCTGTTGTAAAACTTTTTCCCATGTCCAAAATCTTGACAATGGTCCATTTTTGTCTGTCACGATTAGTCCCAAATCTCAACAATGCAGAGTTATGCACTGTCGGCAAAGCTATGAAAACAAGACCCAGTTTATTTTCTTAACCAGTTATATCAGCATGCAGTGGCTAGTATCAACATGGGTCGTGCCCAGGGATAAGGCAACCCAGTCAGGAGGGCTAACTCAGTCGCTGGTCTTACCTTAGGCACACTTGAGGCAGTAGCATAAGAATGACATGTTGATAGCCAAGCTGATGGACCCCATGGGCAAAACCTTCCACCTTCCCCATGACACACTGTTTAAATGGTCACGCTTTCCAGTAACCGTCTGTTAGTGTGTACTAAGGAGCATTAGGTTTTTTTTGTTATATTCCTGTCATAGTCATATTTTTATTCTTTAATCCTCTCCCAATCTCTACTTCATTAATTTAAGTTGTACTTTTACATCCTCGTTTGTTCGATGCTATGAATAGTAAATGTATGTTGTTGGGTGGCTGATGTTGTTTCTGCTGTGCTGTAAAGTGTATGGTACTGATACTTGTAATATTTTCTCTGGACTAGAGTTCTGTTGGTCTTTTGCAAATTTATACAAGATGTTAACATAGATTTCCCACTGCACTCATCGGTGCTATGTCAGGGGCTACAGTATCTCAGTGGTAGAGTGCGTGCTTTGGGAAATGACGAGCCTGACATTGCAGGTTTGATCCCAATGCAGGGCATCAGAAAGGCCATCCGGTCTAATCCCCCATGCTTTATTGAAGACCGTTTCCACCCCCATAACATAGTGACACATCGTGACAAGTTAAAATGGACCTCTCGCTCAACAGTGCTATGTCGGTGAGGAATTGCAACAAAAGGCACAGCAGTGTATTTTTACACTTAAAAAAACAAGGCTGGATGGAAATCTGCCCTGCCGTTATTTCTCGGGAGGATAGAGTGAAGAGACAGGCCCTCTGTTTGACCTACATAGGAAGTGCTGGCAGCTGAAGCCACGGGTCCAGCTACCACAGTGTACTACCCTGCTGCTAGCTTTAAAAGACTCTCGGTAAATAATAATTGCATCAACATGCAGGTCTTATTGTCTGAATAGTGTTTTCTTTTAAAGCTGTATTATTCATATCATATCTCTCTCTCGCTCTCTCTCTCGCTCTCTCTCTCTCTCTCTCTCTCTCTCTCGGTGTGTCTGTCCATCTCAGTGTCTGTGATCAGACCAGAGAATCCTCTATCAGAGTTCAACTTCTCAAACTGGCTCCAGACTTGAGTGCTTGGATGAATGGCCTGTTGGATTGTGTTACTGTTGTTTTTTTTTTAGCTTTCCATGTTTCATCAGTATCAAAAGTCGCCGTTGTTGCCCGGAGAGTCTTGGCCCATTAAAAAGTGTGAAGTGTTCTCACAAAGCTTCCAGAATGACTAGGAAGTACAGAGAGAGATGTCTGAGAGCACTTCGTGTTCAGTCTCACTCTGAATGAAGTTGGTTTGAATTTGAAAATCCATAAATGGTAAATGGACTTATTCTTATACCGTGCCTCACATTTACCGAGCATGGGGGATCAAGGTTAGGATGCCTTTCCCTGACACCCTGATTGATCTCATGCTCTATCCACTGTGGCCCACAGAATAGAATGGGATTAAATTAAGTGGTATGTAGCATAGTGAGAAAGCTTCAAATAGGAATGAAAATAGCATTGTGAGGTCTGAAGCTGTGTCAGAAACCATGAGTGCATAATTGGTTAAGAGATGAGTGGATCACTATTTAAAAGCAACAGACGGTCATTATCTTGAGCTTTAATCCTAATGACTGTGAGGATTTTATTGATTTGTACAGATCTGTTTGCCCATTCATAAAGCCTTTGAAACACCTCACCGACCAAGGGTGAATTGGAACATATAACATATTTTTTCAAGGCAGAATTCAGTCAAAACATTATCTGTGGAATACACTGCATCTACTTTCTTTATTATGAAATACGGTAGGGGTGGTGTATCTCAGGAGGTAGGGTAGTCTTCTAGTAATCAGAAGATTGGTGGTTTGATACTCAGTTTCTTCAGAAAGTGTGTCGACGTGTCCTTGAGCAAGATACTGAACCCCCAACTGCTTGGGACAATAGATGAAAATGAGTCTGATGGCTAAATCTGGTGAATTTATATTCTAGATTTTCATTAATATGCCCTCCCCCTATAAAAGAGATTATTATTATTGTTATTATTATGCAAGAAATGGCAGATTTCAAAATTCTTCTTGTACATTTTCAAATTTGGAAAATGCTTCTATCCAAAGGATTTTACAAGAGTCAGCAATTTGTAGATGTATTCTGCCACTTAACAGCACCCATTCTATCAGACTGATAAAAAGATAGACGTGGGTCATAGCGGTTGTTTCCATCTGTGTGAGTTTATTCAATTTTTGGAGGGAATAAGAAATTGAATGTCAGCTCAAAATGTCAGGAGTTAATAATAAT
>OMLC01055150.1:10866-24008 GCA_900302585.1 Regalecus glesne
GACAGTATATACATTTGCATGATGTGGAGAGTTCATTGTTTCAATAGAGAGAATAAAATAAAGGACAGGTTAAGACTGGTGATACTTTCTGAATAAATGATGGCAGACAATAAAGTCAGTGACCATTGGTTCAGCTGTTATAAAGCATCCCATGTATCTTCATTTTGTGATATCTTTACTGACTATTGCTCCAGTATCCTTTGTACCTTGACCCTATGCACTTGTCGTACGTCGCTCTGGATAAGAGCGTCTGCTAAATGCCTGTAATGTCATGTACTGTATAATTAGACAGAATGCAATACACGGGACGTGTTTTGTCTAAGATTTGAGGGAAAGACAGCTAAAGTCACCCTTTTTAAGAAAAAAGGGTTCATTTCATTTCAGTAATGAACAATGCCTTAATCTCCTTCCAACTGGCAGAAGCCTTCAGCCAGTGAACAGTGACAAGCACACACGTTTACATCCAGGCTTGATACATATCACAAGCCCTACACAGTTACTCCCTGCTCTCACCTTCAAATGGGATGGGTTGAGTTTCTGTATGTGGGTTTTCATAATAAGCTACACCAGATTCATGGCAGCATTCTTCATACAAGTAGGAAGCGGACTGTGTATTTTAATAAACAAGAGTAAAGCTTTAAATGAATCTTTTAACAAGGGCCCAAAAGAGATTGAAGGTACATGTAAAGTAAACTGTGATTGGGGCACCTTGTAGAGGCTTTATTAACATGGTCTGTCTGTTTGACCCCCACCTCACCCTACCCTAGTCCATCTTGTTATTAGGAGGCGTGGCTCTGGCATGTCTGGCCCTGGACCTGCTGTTCCTGCTGTTCTACTCGTTCTGGCTCTGCTGTCGGCGGAAGAAAAGTGAGGAGCAGCAAAACGCTGACTGCTGCTGCACCGCCTGGTGTGTCATCATTGCCACGCTGGTCTGCAGGTGAGTGTCCATGCAGGAACCCACTGATCAGTGTTTTAAGGGGATCTGGTTCTCTCTGTTTACCCACCTGCTTTCCTCCCACCCAGACCCCTTGAGGATAGTCACTTCCCTGCTGTTCGTTACAAGAACAAGCATTAATCCCTCTGTCTCCTGGGAAAGGCTTTTAAAATCATTGCAAGTGGGGTTATTTGGAGGTGTGTTTTTTGGGGGTGGTGGTTTGGTTTTGTACTCTTTAGAGTCTGATCAAAGTTGAGCCTAGGTAGCAGTAACTAAATAGGCAAGCAAATGGAATGGCCATAATTTACATTGCCCCTCATGTTCACATACACATCCTTGAAAAGCATAACTACAAATATGCTCCTACTGTACTCCACATCCCACATATGCATAATCAAATTGAAATCTGAGGAATTTGGAGGCCAAGGCAACACCTTGAGCTCCTGGTCTGCAGTGCAATTTTGGGTAGGTGGGGTGTGTCAAAGCCATGTCCAAGTAAATGCCAAGACTGAAGGTTTCAGCCCCATAGGTAGGAAGCTGTGATGTGTTCTGACACCTGTCTTTCATAGCTATCATTAGTTTTTTCTGCAATTTGAGCTACAGCCATTCTGTGGGATTGGATCAGACACTTTTGGTTGGTACTGACCACTGCATACTAGGAACACCCCATAAGACCTGCCATATTGGAGATGCTCTGATCCAGTTGTCTAGCCATCACAATGTGGCTGCTGTCAAAGTCACTCAGATCCTTACACTTGTCTGTTTTTCTTGCTTTCAACACATTGAAATCAAGAGCTGACTTTTCGCTTGCTTTCTATGATATTGAAAAGCTATTCCTATTGTTACAATTTCCCCAATACTACTATTTTCGTCTGTTCCCATTAGGGATCTCCAGAGCAGATCATCCATCTCCATCTCTTTCTGTCCTCTGGATCTTCCTCTGTCACATCAGCCACCTGCATGTCCTCCCTCACCACATCATAAAATTCCGCTTTGCTCTTCCTCTTCTCCTCTTGCCTGGCAGCTCCATATTCAGCATCCTTCTCCCAGTATACCAGCTCTCTCTTTCAGACATGTCTAAATCATCTCAGTCTTGCCTTTCTTGCTTTGCTATTCTAACAAAATGAACATGTTATTCACTTACCTGTCAGTGGCTTTAATGTTTTGGCTGCTCAGTATAATTCATTGTACTTTAGGTTATATTGGCATTGTTAAAGACCTCCAGTGATCATCTGATGTGTAGTTATCCATAATATTTAGGTGTGAAGACTTTGATCAAAACCCATTGTGAGGTAACTTTTTTGTAACTTTTTGCAGTGTCAGAGAGGGCAAGTCAGGATTTGTATGCATGGCATTTGTGTTTTGAATGGTCTCATCAAGCGTTTGTATTGCAGTAAAAGCAGACCTAGGCCTGAATTGTAGTTTGAATATTAGTCAAGACCTTGTCTACAAAAGGTCAAAATACTTTGAATTGGATTGAAACATACTCCTGTTTTTTAAACCTACATCCAGATAACCTGATTCAACCTATTTTGACCTTTTGGACTACCTTGATTATTGAGCTTGAAAAGATGTTTTCGTTGTCTACAAAACTCTTGATTGCCAGCAGAAATCACAACACTGCAGAGTTGGCTGGAACATAAAAGCATATTATGAATAACCACTAAAATCATGCTAACACAGAAAACAAAACCAAAAAAAAACAGATAAAAGAAGCTCAAGATGCACACTAGCACCTATCTCCTCCATGACTTGGAGCTCTTGGACCATAGACACACGATGAAAAGCTATTACCACTATATTGGCATGTTCTTTTAAATCCTGGGCAGGAGCTTGACTCTGCATATAATAACATCCTGCTTTAGGTCCATCAACCCCTCAGAGCATGGTGTTTGTGTTCCCTAGTTATTCTCTTGTTCTGTTGATGGCTCACTGGAGAGCCATCAAGGTTGACTCAGTTGAGACTGATTTAGTCACAAACAAAAGCATGGAGGTCTGATGAGGATGAGGACTGCATTTCAATGACCACGCAGCTGCATCTGTAAGCACGCGCGCGCACACACACACAGATGTACACCAATGGTGGGTCTGTTAAAGTAGGAAAAAGCTGATTTAGAGCAATTAGAGGTTAGTGTGTCTTGGCAGAAAAAGGTAACAGGAGGGTGGTTTTCCACCTTAAGCGTGATGCCATTCTTGATCAGTAAGTACACGCAAACTGGTAAGTAGAGCTACAGCCCTGCCAAGAATGCCGTTGAACTCCAGGGAATAAATAGAATCAACTTTTGAAATGCATTTCTTCGGCTGCTTTGGCCACATGGTGATAGTTATGATTTTGGGATACTGTGTTTGGGCCCTATCAGCTTAGTTAAGATTTCTAAGACAAGACTAGTGTCTAAATGTTCATTGTCCCTATAGGGATGTGGGGTTTAGTCTGTGTAGAGACGCCTCTGATTTACCTGTCTCACACCTTAAGATGGTGAGGGGGTGAGGCAGTGGTAAGTGCTACTGCTGGAGGAGCAGTGCTGAGCTTGCCAGACTCTGCAGCTGGCAGTGCTTCCCTTATCAGGATGCTACTTGACGAGGTCCTGTCTGCCTCGGAGTAGTTGGCACAAAGAACTGTTGCTGTGTTTGTTTTGCCTCATCCTTTGCTTTCACTGGGAAAGGAAATTGGTCTTGACTGACATCCATGGGCATTCAAGGACACTTCTATTCCCATCATGTGAAGCGGATAAGTGATGGAGAATGTGTAATGCAGTTTAATTTGTTGTTGACTCCAACTTCCGCATTGAGACTACACATTTCATTTTAAAGTGCTGTTATATTATGCCAGCACTTAAAAATGAAATGAAATATAATGAATTTAATTTCTTTTTATGTTGTAATATTTTTGTGTTTGATGATTTTTTTTAAATTCAAATGTATTAATTTAGATATATTAATAGTAATCTTTGTCCACAGTGAGAGCTGACCTATCTCAGTACAGCCTTTGTCAGCTGCAGTGTAGGCTCTGGGGCATAGCTGGCCCATTCCTCTGGGTTGCTAAGGTCCTGTATGGGGGCTTTCTGCTCAAGCTCAATGCAGCCTGTTCACTAGGGGTCTGAACTGGCGGGGTTAATGTAGAGTTCACACGCCCCTCTGTCTCTCTCTCTCTCACTCACTCACTCTTTCTTTCTCTTTCTGTCCATGTGTGTGTACCCCTCATTTCTTTTTGAGCTAACCCCCTCGCCACCTCAGTGTTCTTCAACTCACCACCCACCTCCCTCTTCCTCTCTTTTGTCTCCCCTTAGTGCTGGCATAGCTGTTGGTTTCTATGGGAACGGTGAGACCTGTGATGGAGTGAATCGGCTGACGTATTCTTTGCGGCATGCTAACCACACTATCACTGGGGTGCAGAACCTGGTAAGTCTCTCCCAAACAGTGAAATGAATAAAATTACAAATCTAGTTCAATTTTTATTATTTTATCCACCCCCCCAAAAAAACAATTGTAAACTCATCAGCAAATAATACATTATTTAGCCTCAGTGTGAGCAGTTTCTCACACCCATAGAGCTGTGCTAGTGGATCCTTGTACGTTCTTTAGTTCAGTGTCATGATTCTGTTTGTGTGTGTAGGTATATGACAGCACAACCTCCTTGAACCAGACGGTCGACAACAACCTGCAACAGCTTGAGGGCCAGTATGCTGAACACACTGACTATATGTCCATCATTCAGAAGCTGCAGGGGCAGCTGGATGAGCTGGTCAGACAGATGGGGGAGATCCCCTTCTGGGACAACAGGAACATCTCCCTTGACAGGTTGGCTGTCAAGATAGAGCTCTACGATTGGTACAGGTGAGATTATGACTGAGGGGTACTACAAAGATAAAACACTCCTTTTAAGGATTCATACAACTTTGTGGCCCGATGTGTCAGAGAGATGCTTTCTCCTCACCTGATGAACCCCACTTGTATAATCTCCAGCCATGGCTTGAAACAACCATACATTTTTCTCCTTTTGTCTGCCATGTTGTGTTTCCCTCTCAGTTTTAAAGTCTCAATAAATGACAAAAATACAAAATGGTACTCTATGGGACATTCCTCTTGGGGGTGATGGAAGCTTTAGCAATTCCTTAGATCCAAATTCTTATCATCAAAGCTTGGCAGATCAAACCAGGACAACAGTTGAGAAAACGTGCATGTAACAAAATAATTCAACAAGAATGACTTTGCTATCCCTCCGTTTCATTGGTACCATATCAATGAAATTGGAGCTTTGTTACCGAGTTTGGCTGGATTATTTTATGGGTATCATACAAGTTATCATCGCTACCTCATTTACATGGCGGTGAAGCGCTCAGGAATCTTTCTGTCAAATTAACTTAGACACAAAGAGCGTGACTGCATCCCCTCTGAGCCAGATGCTGCAGAGCCTATAGCTGAGGTGGCAGTATTATAAATTTGCATATCAATTTCCATACTTGTGTTTTACATTAGTCAAACCTCATAGCCAGTGGTGACAATATGAATGTAAAATTAAATTTAAAAAAAAAGTTATATTTGTTTGCCTTATCTTCTAATTAAAAGTTTCCACATAGACAAAATACACAAAAGCACACATACTGTATATCATAGCCTCGTAAGGCCAAACAGAGCTTTTCACTGAGCTCTTCAGGCGAACATTTGTTTACTTCCCTAACAAGACCCTGGTAGTCAGGCTGTTCTACCTGTAACATTGGAACAAGCCACAAAGGAAATCAGAGTTTCAGGAACAGCACTTTCTTATTGCGTTTCTTGCCTGCAAGAGCTCTCAAGGCTGTGCGATGTTTCCCTTCCAGGTTAAAAGACAGGGTTTTATATCACCTTTCAGGTGATATAAAATGTACAAGTTCTTTGGCCACATTTGATTTTTAGATTATAAATATTTGAGTGAGACCCAAGACCTCTTCCTCTGCATTTAGAAGGCTTTTAACTGCAGTTGCAATGAAGGAGCTCATACAGTGCACCTAGTGAAGTTATACTACAAGGCAAGCTTCTCGTTAAACCTTATCCATGTTACTTAGTGCTGGCCCGATTTAAATGTCAATGACCATTGCTGGTGGATTTTCAAATACCGCCAACTTCAGGCTACAACAAAGTAGACAGGGCAAACACGAAAGCATGGCTAGTCAATGTTTGATGTGTGTTTGGGATGAGTTTAATGAAGCTATTTTCTGTTTTTATACAGTCATATAAAAGATATGCATCACTTAATCTCATTCAAATTCTACTGTTAGACATTTTAGCCAGAAAATTATTCTGTTTAAGGAGAAGCTGTTTGTTCATTCATTTCTACTCAAGAGATCATATGTTGTGGTGCTTTAACCTCTCCTCCATTTGTTGTGGCTAATTGTGTTTGTCCTACAGGTGGCTGAGCTACTTAGGCTTGTTACTGTTTTATGTCCTCATCTGCCTTCTGGTGCTGTTTGGCCTCATTCGAAATTCCAAAGGAACCCTCGTTGGGTGAGCCCGATCACAAGACCACATGCACAAGAGTACCCCAGGGAAAATGGTTTTACCCCAGGGAGATATTTGTAGCTGTTGTGATGGAGTGAGCGACAATTGTATGAAAGCCCAAATTCATCAGAACAACCTTATCATTAAAATTAAGCTGAGAGGGAGTAAAGCCCTGTAAAGACACCAGCCCAGTCGCATTGTGTTTAGCACGGGTGTTGAAAAGAATTCCTTTCTCTGGTTTTCAAATTGTGTCTGTGCTGCAAGAAAGCAGGAGGAAAGCCGTGTTTTGTTTCCAAGACAAAGGCTTAACTAAATAGTGACAACAAAACATGGATTTTCACATTCCTATTTACTTTATGTGACTTAAATGACCAAAGGACGCTTGCTGCTAAGCGTCATTCGGATGATTTGCCTTTATGTGTGGTTATAATTAGAGCAGCTGTCACATGTTTTAAATTAATTTTATTAAGTAATCAATATTCACACTTCACATGAAAAATAAGTCTCTTTTTATAGGGACAGTGCATGTTAATGAACATTTAGAATGTAAATACGCCAGATGTAGTCACCAGGCTAATTTTCATATGTTGCTTCAAGCAGTTAGGGTTTCAGTGTCTTGCTCAAGGACACTTCATTGCGCAGTCTGAAGTAACCAGGAATCTAACCACCAATCTTCCAATTATTAGACAACCACCCTAGCTCCTGAGCTATCCTACCCCTGCATTAAAACTAATTACCTCCAATTTGCTGATTAGAGGCAGTAAATTAAGACGCGTACGTGCAATATGGACTTAAAGGAAATGAAATGATGCCAAGTAAATCCAATGTATTTTATTGCCAAGATAAACCCCGAGCAGATAGGGTGGCATTGATTGGCCATCAATGCTTCATGTAAAATTAATTAAAATAAGGCTTTTGGGGGGGACATACATCAGGGAGGAGGGTGGTCATCTAGTAATCCGGTGGTTCAATCCCAGTTCCATCATAGAGAGTGTTGAAGTGTCCTTGAGCAAGACGCTGAACCCCTAACTGCTTGGGACAATAGATGAGAATTAGCTTTGTGGCTAAATCTGGGATATTTTTATTTGACTTTAAATGGTCATTAATATGCACTGTCCCTATAAAGGAGATTGATTTATTATGTTGAAGTATTTGGTGAGTGGGGAGTTCAATTTTCATTCACTTTCTCCTCTAACAGTATTTATCAATGCAAAAGAATCATTATGTAATTGCCACAAAATATGAGGTGAAAACTTCTTGCACCTCTTTCCTCACTGTGCTCTCTTTGTCTCTCTCTCCCCAGAGTGTGTTTCTTTGGTGTCTTGGCTATTATAATCAGCTGGGCCTCCCTGGGGCTGGAGGTGGCTGTCTCAGTGGTAAGTACTTCCATGGGAACATGAATCAGTGCTCCAGTTAGGGCCACCACAATGAATCATGTGTGATTGTATACTACTATTCCATTTCCTTGAAAGATAGGATATTAAGAGACATGCCCTGTGATGTCATTCTGTGTCACTTTGAATTTATTGCTGTAGTTGTGTTTCGCTTTGAAAGCCCACTTAAAACCAGATATCGACATAGGATGCAGAATTCACTTGTCATTATTTCCCACTAATTATCCAGATAAGTAATGGGGACATTTGTGATCTAGAAAGTACTAATCTTGTAGCCATCGTGTCAAAACGACCTAAAGCTGTGTCTTTTGAGATGGAACAAGCAGGCTGTCACTGCTGTTGAAAACGGTCTCAACATGAACCCGATACCAGCTTTACTCCATATGGTTGTGTGATATTTATGAGAAATATTCTCAAAATATTTTTCTTCCAATGTTAAAGCAGCATAGTTCAGTGGGTAGAGTGGTCGTCTGGTAATCTGAAGTTTACAGGTTCGATCCCTGGTCCTGCAGAAAGTATGTCGAGGTGTCCTTGAGGAAGAAACCGAACCCCTAATTGCTCCCCGAGCGCCATATGGTGGCAGCTCACTGCTCCTATACAATAAGATGGGTTAAAATGCAGAGAAATCCAAATTTCCCCTTCCAGGACTGATAAGGGAATCTATCTATCCATCTATCTATTTATTTCCCCTCTTAATAGAAATCAACAAGTACCATGATGAGAGTCCCTTACCTTGCTCTCATACTCTCTCTGTTCATCATAGAATTACATCAGCCTCATATTCATGTGTTGAGAATGTGATTTTCCATATTACAACGTGTGAACTAAAAGTGACATTTAAAAATGGGTCTTGATAGCAGTTTGTTGGAATTATATTTTTTTCTCCTTTCCCAAGACCTTCGGTGACTTTTGTTCTGCTCCTGAAATGTATGTGACCAAAGTAGCAGACCAATATGGAATCATAAATCAAGGTATGAACTACTTGGTTTATGTTATTTGACTTTATAGTGTTGTCATTTTATCATCATATGTTCTAAATGTCATTTTTGTTGCCCAGGTTCTTTTTTTGAGGGGGTGTAGATTATAGAGGTCTTCTGTGGTTCATGTGTCTGTTCTTGCATGATGACACACCTAGATTAATCTGCTGGAAAATGTTGCTTCATGTTAGTTTTCAAGGGCCTCAGTTTATTAGTTGATATTGTGCACCAGTTTACGATTGAAAGGTTGTTCTGGCAGTAGTTTTTCCACTGCCTTGACATTGGCAGCTGAACAAAACTATATGTGAAAAAGATCATTCTGTGGAATCAATCCTACAGGAGAAAATGGCAGCTCGGTCTTGTGAAATCATGTTTACATTTTTGAGGAATGATGATTTGCAGAATTGTACTTCTGCAAATTAGTCGGTCATGGTTTTAAGATCATAGTATAACATATGTCAGGAAATGACAAACCAGACGTCGCAGGTTTGATCACACCGTGGGGCAGGAAGGGCAGCTGGCCTTAATTCCCTACATTCCATCTAGATCTGTGTCCACCCCCACAATGTGGGGACTAATGGTGACATGTGAAACGGCTTTTAGTATAACAGTGTGTTGAGTGACATTCTGTAACAAGCATTATGTTGTTGTGGCTCACTTTGGCACAATATGAGCGCTCGCCCCATGAATGCTGGTCATCTTAGAATGAGGGACAAATTGAATTAAAATGTTTGTTCCCCTCCTCTTAAGTTCTTCCCCACACCCCACTTTATAGGTGACCATCAGAGTAGCTTTTTCATGGAGCGCTCGGCTCTCTCAGCCAATAAAGACACTTTAAAGACATTAGCTGCTCCATCCATGAAGGTGGGACTACACTGAAAGTATCATACAAGCCCCTCCTCTCTGGATATTTTAGTAATTGACCAACCATATCCTGTGATGGGAAGAGTGTGAGAGGAAGAAAAGATATGATGGAGCCTGGGGTGTGTTTGTGTGGAGCAGAATGTTTAATGATGATAAGAGCAGGAGAAAAGGAGATGGGAAACAGTAGGCTTGTTCCATCCCTCTACTGTCCTTGAAAGAAGAGGAAAATGAATTAGTCTGGGAAAGGAATTCAGTGATGACTTCTTCCACACATGTCCTTTTTTCTTTAAAGCTAGAACTCATCTTTTGGCTGCAGTGTTTCTCTCTTCTCCGCTGTTCAAAATGATGTTGGATAAATGATTCTGAGATAGTGTAGATTCAATCTGCTGTATTTGTTGTGGTGTCTGACTCATTCGACATGTGGTTACTAGCTCACCTTTTTTTCTGGTGTGCTTTGTATTGTACCCCAGCATTAAACTACATCCTCCCTGGCCTCAGGAGGAGTCAGGGGTCAGATTTCCTTTATCCTTGTGTGCTCTCACTGCTCAGTCAAATGAATTACACTCACTCTGAGGGATGACATTTTTAAAGTTTTGAGGGGGGAATATCTATGGCCCTCTCCTTTTGTTGGCAATGCTTCAAATTCTTCTCAAAACATGAAGCATGATTTGGAAGACTCTCTTTTCCTTTTGCCCTGAGTTAACATTTATCTACAGTTTCAGAGTTTTGAAAGTGACGCCTTAATTTCTGTCTGGTGTTTCGTCAGCGTCTGAACTTGGGTGCTGCATGTGTTTGGATAATAGTCTTAGGGCAATGTTTTATCACTGTTGTGAACATACTGCTTATCTAGCCCCTGGTTGACCAGCATATTCCCCTCGTAGCATAGGCGTCATCTTGATTTTTTTTTTCTCTTGATTCCACATTCCTCTCTGGGTCAGCATGGTTATTTTTCTAATTGGGACAGAATAGAACGTTTTTACACATTGTGCAATTTTTCAACTACTCTTTTCTATGATCTCAAGTCTCTTCTTTCCCATGGAGAAATACATAAATGCAGAAGTTTCGATAGTGGCAGAAATGACTCATCTCCTTGACCGAGGTGCTTTATGGAATTATTCTTTAGCTTTAGGATCCATGGTGCTTACTGGCTCAAAGATCAGCTGAGAAGGAGCTGCGCGCTCCTCAACACACATACACACACACACACACACACACATACACACTTCTCTGGAGCTGTACGTATACCCCCATCAGCCTTGGACTGACTCATGCCAACAGTGTCTCTCCTTTGGCTTCATTTCTGTCTCCCTCTCAGCTTTCCTGTTGTCTTTGGACTGGAATCTTGTTGATAGAAAAGAAATGCTTTCTAATTTCTTGACAAGGATCTTTGGATCAGGCCTCTCTTGCAGAAACACTTAAATGTCAAAGCGAGAAACCGCAAAGCACATTGGGAATATTTTCAAAAGTTAAATACATAAAGGCTTTTGTTTTTCAGGTTTTCCAGCCCTAGATGACTCTCATAGTTTTGATAAAAGGGCAAAGCCACATCCCCAGAGAACCACTCAGAAGTCATCCCAATCACCTTCCCCCTGTTTTCTAATTCATTCCGTAGATAATTTGAAATCACTGATGGAGTAGAAAAATTCCACTTTCATGTCTGGCAGTGGTAGTACAGAGAGTACTGACTGTAAAATAATTGACTTGTCCCAGGACAAAGAAAAAAAACATGGAGACTTGAAGTATGCTTGGATTTCCCTACTTCAGGAGCCATAAATCAATGATCCAGCTGGCTTCTTGCATATTGCCATACAGGGTTATATTCATTATCTGAAGCATAATGAAGGTTTTTATGAGAAACCCTGAGCTACAGTAGTCATACCACCTACAACATTGGTTAGCTAGTCAGCTGAAGGGAATCTGTGGCTCCCAATATTTAATTAATTTGTTCCTAATATGGAAGAACATGAGTCAACTTCCTTGTGTGTGTGTGTGTAGGCCTACTTGGCCACATAAAACTGCTTCTGATATATTTATTACTGATGTGATTGTGTTCATTGCTCTGTGTGTGGGTGTGTGCCTGCGCATTCCTGTCAGAGGGAGAGAGAGGTTGGTTTGACATACACTCCTGTCTGTTCAGAATTCTTATTTTCTGAACTCTATATAGGAAGGAAGAGCAAATCATAGCAGAGTGTGGACATCACAATGCCATGTGGCATGTCTGTGATGCCAGCATTATCACAGCCTTGTGTCTGCAGACCAAGGAGAGAGCCTTTTCCTGTCTACACCACTGTAGCATCCAAGTCAAAAACTGAAAATATCATTTTATCAGATTGTATGCAGGAGGTATTTCTCATCATCTCCTCTCCACATGGCTTTGTGGGACACCGATTGGATTGCCAACTTTGTGAGATAAAAGGAAGTAAAAGATAAAAACCTTAGTTCATGATGCAACTATGAAGAGAAGACAAGTTTGATAAAGCTGTGATCTGACATCATCAAGGTTATCTGTTGATTGGGCCATTCTGGATTGATGTGACAATTCACCACTACCTGGGTATTTTGGTTTGCTCAGTATTTAGGCTGGATCAAGTTAAACAAGCCTAAACGTGGCTACGGGACATTTTGTTTCTACTTAAATTGGAAAAAATAAAGTTTGCACAGAAGGAGCTCCTGACAGATTTGATTCTCTCTGGACGCCACTGATTGAATATGTAGACTGCCTCCCTCCCGGTGAGGTGGTCCCATAGTAATCAGGCATGGGCCCACCTGGGGTGAATGTTACCTTGCGGCTCACCCACCACCACACACAGCCAGCATTTACCCTACCTCATAAAGCCCCATAAGACCGTTAAAATAACTCAGATGCTAGGTACTAGTACAGCTCCTGATGTATTTGTTTATTTATTTACTCACTTCTTTATAGTATCTTTTCTATTATTCATGTAATACTTGTCGTTTCCTTTGTTTGGTTGTTGGTGTTTGTATTTAGCCTACTGTAATGTGTCTTGATGCATGATCAATAATCCAGGTAGGGAAATCTCAAAAGAGGTAAATTTGTTCAGCTGGATCAGAGGTTCATTTTTGAAACGTTTCGTCACTCACCAGGTGACTTCTTCAGTCTAAGCTGAAGGCAAACATCCCCCTCCTTATAAACAGTACCGTGATGCCACACAACAATAGGTTTGTTTCACATGCAAGTTGGGTGATCAACTGCACATTCAGTGACAAAGGGCACCATTCACAGAGGATTGGGGAATGTTCGCGATCACGGCATTGTAATATGCCGATAGGTGTACTCTCAGGCCACCGCCCCTATTCAGCGAGGGTCGCTCCCTCTTAACGTAGATGGCCTCCTTCACCCCCCTCTCAAACCAGCGTTCCTCCCTATCAAGGATGTGAACAGCATCATCCTTGAATGAGTGGCCACTTGCCTGTAGGTGGGTGTAGACCGCAGAGTTCTGACCCGACGTGTTGGCTCTCCTATGCTGCGCCATCCTT
>OMLC01055151.1:0-15819 GCA_900302585.1 Regalecus glesne
ATGATGGTGTGCATTTTCCTGGGTATGGCCTCTGCACTCATATAAGATGGAAAAGGTAGTGATGGAGCAAAAGTGAGTCACAAAAGGAGAGAGAGAGACACAGAGAGAGAGAGAGAGAGAGAGAGAGAGAGAGAGAGAGAGAGAGAGAGAGAGAGAGAGAGAGAGAGACAGAGAGAGACAGAGAGAGAGACAGAGAGCGAGAGAGAGAGAGAGAGCTAGATAGAGAGAGAGAGAGAGAGAGAGAGAGATAGACAGATAGAGAGACAGACAGAGAGAGAGAGAGAGACAGAGAGAGAGAGAGAGAGAGAGAGAGAGAGATAGAGAGAGAGAGAGAGAGAGAGAGAGAGAGAGAGAGAGAGAGAGAGAGAGAGAGAGAACCCAGAGCTCATCCTGTCTATCCTTTACATTGAGTCTATGTGCTCAGTGTATTGTGACATCTACGATTCCCCCCTCCCCACTTTGTTCTGTAAATGGCCACATCCCTCACAGGGCAGGACACTGTGTCACGCCAGGCACCAGCTCTGAGGCTCTGCTGGTGATCTGCAGAGCAGAGAGCTGGGGTAGGAGCGAGACGGTTAGCTCGGACAGGACGAGGATACCAGTCTCCCCAGAGGCCTCTAATAAAAGTCTCTTGTGCAACCACTTCATTAATGCCAGAGTATCAAAATAACACAGTGGTGGTTGGGCTCTGGGGGAGCAGTGGGGGGTCTGGGTCATAGTGAAGCCGAAAAGCAAAACCAGGAAGCGGAGAGGAAAGAAAACACAAACCATTTCCCCGAAACAAAACCAGCAAGAAGCCCAAGGAGAGGCCCCACAACTTACTGGTAGACTTCCTGTTCCTCTTCCCACACACTAAGGCTGGGCAATAATTCACTGTTGTTGACTGCGGTAGAGCACACTTTGAGAACTGATGAGTCAGATGTGGCAGGTTTGAACCCACCATAGGGCATCAGGGAGGGTATCTAGCCCTAATCCCCCAAGCTCCATCTAGGTCCGTGTCCAAAGGGATAGATCGTGAAATGTAAAGATGGACCCCCAATGTCTTTCAATGTATTGCATCAGGATAAAATGTGGATCATGTGACACACATTCTGTTGTCTTCATGAATGATAACAAGAATCTATTAAGTAAAAACTTCCTAAAATGTGGTCTAAAATATGTAGGGGGCTATTTTTTCAAAAATACTGTTGATTTGATATTACATTAGTGTCCTCAAGCAAGACACTGACCCTTAACTGCTCAAGCCCTGAGATGGGATGGTGACCTGTCCAGGGTGTTTCCCCACCTTTCATTCTAGTGAGGGCTGGGATCCAGCAGGAATCTAAGACCTGACATCATATAAGTGGTTGACGATGGATGGATGAATGCATGAAAGGTTTGATTTACTATATATTTTAGCACATGCAAGCTTTTATTTCATTCATGGCGGAGTAAAAACTGACTCTATCTCAAGTATTTTGCCCACTGACCTGAAACTAACAGTCCAAGTCTGCACTGTCCAGCTAAAGTGATGGAACTCGGTGTAGGCCAGTGTGTATGTGTGTTTACTGGTGAGGGGGACAAACGTCCAGATCAGGGCCCCCTGCTGATAGGTTCTGTTTAAGGGCCACGAACAGCTGTGCAGGCCAGCAGGCCGGGATGAAATTGCATGGGCTAGGCCAGGGGCCATGGGCTTCATGCAGGGGGCAGGGGGGAAGGGGCCGGCCTTGAAGTAAAAGAGACCATCAGGAGACGGAGGTGAGAGGGAATGGAGGCGGACAATCCCTCATCTGTCCTGCCCTTCAATTCTGGCACCACACCTGACAAGTCCTCTAGCAGAGAACGGGCAACTTGAAAAGGCTCTGTGTTCCCAAGGGTCTGCCCCCCTACCACCCAGCTCAATAACAACCCCCTCCCCTCCTCCTCTGCCAGCACACCCTCCTCCAACCCCCCAACCAACCACCCATTCTGCCCGCTCCAGAGCCTCTCTTCTCCTCTGTTCCTTTCCCTCCCCAACTACTCTGCTCTCCTCTCTCAGGACAAGAGCCCGTCTGACCTGGCCTCTCGTCACCATCACTGCTCTAGGAGGAGAGACAGACAGAGAGATATATTGGTGAGGAGGACAAAACAGCAAGTATAGCTCCAAAGCTGGTCTCAGCCAGCTGCAAACTCGGTTGTACTTTGGTCAGTCAGAATACACATTGTCTGCACGTAACAGCTACACATGTAAGCTAATATTCATCCAACGGCATCTGTGGTGTGATTTCTATTGATTCTTATGTCCACCGTCAAACATAGAATATATCAGGGGTGGCATAGCTCAGGAGGTAGAATTACTAGAATTACTAACCTGCTAATTGCACCTTTTACTGTATTACTGGTGATTTTTTTTAACTTTCTTTTTGGAGATGGGAGGGCCTCCCAATAGAGAGGTTGACCCAGCCCACTAAGCCCCCCCCTACGCTGGAGTGGAGTCATCCCTGCAGACAGGAAGATGATGGGATAGCATATCAGACACCATCACATGCACAAACACAGACAGAGCAGCACACATATAGACACGGTCTCCTGGGCCAAAACATGCACGCCTGCACATACAAATGAACACACATACAAACACAGATGCAAACTCACAACTCTCACAGCCTGCAGTACGCACACGTACATACAGTCACACACATGCACACAGAGAGGAATGCACGGTTTGATGTAAACAATGTCTGTGTTTTACGACTGGATGATTTACACTCCCCTTATTCAGTAATACTGAAGGGCTTAAATCATGTCTTTAGTGCATCTGAGAGTCCTTGTGCAGTAAATCAAGCACTTTCAAGGCACGAGACAGAACCTAAACTCCACGTAATGTACCAAAGCGACTAAGCCAGAGAAGTCTGTAGCAGCAGGCAGGAGAGAGATGAGCCAGACGCATAGGTCTCAACAGGTGAACTGAAAGAGGATGGATCCAGTTTTGTATGTGTAACGAGGACATGCAGCACACGTACGGAGTGCTGGTGCCCAGGTAACTGCCCATTTGCCCTCGAAACATGAATCTACATTTACTGGATCTATTTGCAGTTGTGTGATTAGCTGGGCCAATGGGAAGTCATGTGATCGCAGATGCAGACCCTGATTGGCTGATTGGATGTGCCCCTTGCAACATCTGGCTCGCCAGTTCACGAAGCACACACCCCACCACTGAGCTACCATGGCCTCAAAAAATATCACATGTTGTTGGATTGATGGATGAACTTGGCTATTTTGAGAGGACCATATTCTAAATGTCACAAGTCCCCACACTGTGAAGAATGGGGGCTGTGGTAGCTCAGTGGCAGAGCGCATGCTTCAGGAACTGACGAGCCAGACGTTATGGGCCTGAACCCAAAGCAAGGCTTCAGGATTGGCCATCCGGTCTTAATCGACCAAGCTCCATCTTGGTGCATGTCCACCCCCACAATGTGGTGACACCCTCTCTTTGCTACCGACTCAGAAAAACAACAAAGTGGAAGCTGCTGCATGTGTGGGTGTTCCCGTAACAGTGCCTAACGCGGTCCACTCGACCGGGAGCGTTCACAAGGAGCTCTTTATGAGTGCAGGTTGGGGCACGCTGGCACATGCGGAACAAAACACAGTCTGTAAGAATCACAACCAAATGTCAATATACCTCCATTAGGCGCTGAGAGAAGCTGACACGTGTGACTGACATGGCATCTCGGGCAAGAAAAAGTCTTTCACCAGGCAGGCTCAAAAAAGACAACAGCTCACATACCGGCTGAGGTCTGAGAATGAGAGCTCCATTTCTACGTGTCACCACTAGTCCTGATGTCGTGAGGGTGGACACGGGCTTAGGTGGAGCTTGGGGGGGGGGTTAAGGCCAGATGTCCTTCCTGACATCCTGCGGTGGGTTCGAACCCGCAGCCTCTGACAAGTCAGTTCCCGAAGTGCATGCACAAGTCCAGTGTTTCCAGCTCGGCCGAGACAAGATGGTCTCCAAACTTTCTGCCTCTGTTTTACTCTCTCGGAGTTAAAGTGGCACACAACTGCACACTCAGCAGAACGGTGCTGGCTTTCCCTCTGAAAACGCCTCCTGCTGCGTGTGGCTGCCAAGCTTGCGGATGACTACTGGGACCCGCGGTGGAAGAGATCCAAGCGCTCAGCCCTGTATGTAGGCTACGGCAGTTGAGGCGCTGCACTAACAGAGGTTCTCCCATACATTTGCTTGATTTTACAAGTGTTGACAGATTATTCCGAGTGGCATCGGTCATTCTGATGGAATTAATGTAAAGGAATGGAGTTTATTGGCTAATTTGGAGAAAACTCTTGATTCATATTCCTGCTAATAAATGGAGCAGAGTGAGCACCCCATGGCTAAATCTTTGCAAATGGATTCCATTGTTTTATGTAATACTTGTATTACACCGGCAAGCCCTGCTGCTGATGCATTACCAAAGTGGAGCCTATGGTGTGCACAGTGAGTTTAGTGCCTGCGTGAAGCAGGCTGCAAGGTTTCAAACACGCACCCAATACCAACAATACTAGCATGAGTAGATTGCGATTTTAGAATCTTTCCATACGTTTTAATTTTTTGTTGAGCACAGCCTTAATAAGGCCTTTATTTGATAAAAAGAATAAAAATAAAATAATCTCTTATACATCCATCCGTCATCAACCGCTTATCCAAAGTCAGGTTGAAGGTCATGATCGAGCCTATCCCAGCACTCATTAGGCAAAAGGCGGGGGAACACCCTGGACAGGTTGCCACATTCCAATATAGGATTTGAGCAGTTAAGGGTTCAGTGTCGTGCTCAAGGACACCTCATCAGGCAGGGGCCAGGGATCAAGCCACCAACCTTTCCACTACTACACATCTGCCCCACCTTCTGAGCTTAAGGGACCATGTGCAGCTTTCTACATTCAATGCGCCACACCAGATGTCAGGCCAATCACACCTGCAGTTTGTCTTTTTTGATGGTAGGGATAAACTGGAGCACCCGAGGAAACCCACACGGACACAGGGAGAACATACAGACTCCACATAGAAAGGACCTGGGACAGGCTTCGACCCGAGACGTTCTCACTGTGAGGCAGCAGTGCCGTGTTGTGCCAGAGCACCGCCATTTGCATTATAATTCACAAGTGCATGTAAAACATGACACTGGTAAACAGGAAAACAAATATGACAAGTTAAGTTTTACAACCCCAACCACAACAATGACGGATCATAGTTAATCGCAGTGGAAGCCGATGGCAGTGTCATCTATCAACATGATAAACCGGTTCGAGCTTCGCTTAAGTGATGCAGAGGAAAGCGAGAGATCAGTGGGCTAGAGCTACACAGCATTTACTGTTGCACTAGCTCCATCTGGCCCCGGCACTGCTCTTTTAGCCACCTTGGCTGCCAGGCGCTGCTGACGAATGCTGGCAGGCCTGTAGCCTCCGTGGTGCGGGGCCCAACTCCCCTGCAAAAAGCCAGAGCTCCCAGCCCCCCCCATGCTGGCCCATCCATTCAGACAGGCCCATTCCAGCACCACTCTCCATGGAGACACGTCTCAAACATGGGGCCAACGGGCAGCCGCGGACGTCAGCGGAGCCCCAAATACCAATTTGTCTCACAGGGATGAGGAAGAAAAAGCAGAGGCCTCCTTTTACATGTTATAGCACCCAGTGTGTGTTTGCCTCCCAGGGAGGGCAGTACCCACAACAGAGGAGTAAACACATGCTGCTATGCATACTGATGAGATCTCCTCTCTCCCACAGCGAACAGGGTAAAAGTGATGAATGGCTGACCTGTGCGCGCACATACACACACACACACACAGACACACACACACACACACACACACACACACACCACGAGTAACATGTTTCTATCAGTTTGTTCATGCTTAATGCAACCTGCCGCACCTACGCTGAGAGAAGTTGAGTAACAGCCTTTCATCAAGTGTGTCTGTCTGTCTGCTTCTGACTGTCTGTCTACAAGTCCTCACCTGTGGAGAGATCAACAGAGCAGTCACAGAGCAGTCACAGCTTCCTCTTGCTGCACACCAACAGATCCAACATAAAACCCTAACCCTAACCTTAATCCTATCCCAACCCTAACCCTTCATCTGAATACAGCATTGGCTTCAACTCCCGCTGGATACACGCGGAGAGGCGGGAGACCAGGGAGGCAGACCTTACTAAAGTTCACTCTCATAGGAACCTTCACCATCCATTCTCAAGCCAAGTCAAGTCAATGTTATTTGCATAGTCCATTATCACACATGACAAATGTGTCTCAGTGGGCTTTACACCAACACAACATCCTGTCCTAAGACCCTCACATCAGATTAGGAACAACTCCCTTTAAAAAAAAAAGAACTTTAACGGGGAGAAAAAGAGAAAGAAACCCCAGGGAGAGCCACTGAGCACTCAGGATCCAGACTAAATGTGGAGATGGATGTTCTCCCCACCGTGTCCACATTCCTGCTCCGCACTGTTTCTATATTCTTTGTGCTCCTACCAGGCATTAGCGAGAGGGATCAGTCAATGGGCATTTTGACTGGCACTCCTACACATACCCCCCCCTCCACATACCAAGACAGATCGCATGTGGTGACAAAGCACGTACACGGAGACCGTACACATGAAGCACGGACCTCGTAAACACAATGGCAGACTGCTGTGCGTAAACGAGATATGGCGCAGTGCCGTGGATGGATGGATGGGGACGCTTTAGATGGAGCCAGAGCTGGTCGGATGTTGCATAAGAGGGGAATGTTGTGTTAAGATGGTGGAATCTGATTGTCACAGTGGTTTGGTGTACTGAGAGAGTGTTTAATGCTACATAGCCCGGCGCAGTGCCAGCAGCCATGATGAATAATGAAATATGTTTTCCTCCGGTGGAAATTTGCCGTCCCCGAGGAAGCTATTAGACATCTCCTTCTCCCACACACATGCACACACACATGTGGGCAGGGATGCCAGTTAGGACCTGGTCCACACCACTCACCTCTACCTGTGCATGATGGCCACATTGTTGGACTCACACACATGTGGCGTCCACACAGACAGCACCACGACTACCGCCCGGCCTATCTTTCATTACTGAGTTGCCCTTCGGCAAAAAACTCAAGAATCTTAATTTGTCAGTGTACAGACATACAATGAAACTAGTCGTGTCATGTCATGTCATCGTCAACCACTTAACCAAAGTTGGGTTGTGGATCCGCTGGAGCCAATCCCAGTGCACATTGGGTGGAGGGTGGAGAAACACCTTAGACAGGTCACCATTCCATTTCAGGGCACATGTGCGGGTTTGAAGCTGGATGCCCTTCCTGACGCCCCATTGGTGGGTTCCAACCCACAGCCTCTGGCTCGTTACAAAATGACATGCTCTACCACTGAGCTGCTGCGATGATTAAATGTGTTCTTCTAACCCATCCTGTTGTATAGGAGCAGTGAACGGCTGCAGTGGTCGGGGACCAACGCCAGTTCTTTTTCCTACTGCCTTGCTCAGGGGCACAGTTAGGAGCATCAACTCTGACCTGCATGTCTTTATGATGGTGGTGGGATACTGGAGCACCTGGAGGAAAACCCATGCAGGTGCAGGGAGAACATGCAAATTCCACAAAGAGAGGACCTGGGATGGCCTGGGGTTTGAACCCAGAAACAGTCAACAATCGAGTGTTTCTTTTCATTATAAATGTCATTCATATTTATACACACACGGCCTCTGCTTTCTCCTAGCATACACTGGCTAAAATGTTTAAAAACATGATCTATTTTTTTCCAGGACTGTGACATATTCTGCAGGAACAGACATTGACACTACAGTGAAAGATGTCAGTCCAGGAGAAAGGGGGGTTATCTAGTAATTGGAGATCGGTGGTTCGACCCCCCGGCGCCTGCAGAAAGCGTGTTGAAGTGTCCTTGAGCAAGACACCCTTAACTTCTCCCCGAGTGCTCCGCTGCATGGCGGCTGGGCTCTCTGCTCTTATACAATAGGATGGGTTGAATACAGAGAACACATTCCACCACCCTTGGTCATGTGGCTGTAAAACATCTCTTCTCTTCTTATGTAATGTAGCTGGTATGGTGTAAATACGACTATCAATAGATCATTTTTACGGTCTATTTCTGCTGAGGACGGCACAGCTCATGTAGAGAAAATAGACTTGATGACAAAACTCTACTTGACGTAGTGCCGCAGCGCGGCTCGAGGCATGTCTTAGCTGTGCTGCTCCAATCTGTTAACATGAGTACCGAAGTGAAAAGTAAGAAGTTCAGCACACACTTGTTGCTCAAGTAGGTAGTGTGATGGTGTGTGTGTGTGTGTGTGTGGTGGGGAGGGGGGGCTGACATGCAGCAAAGGACCTGGGTCAGATTTGAACCCCGGCTACCGTGGTAAGGACTCACCCTTATGTGGTAGACACTGGAGCAGGTGAGCCACCAGCGTGCCACCCCAAAAGTATGTTTCAATCCTGTTTGACATGGACCTTCAAGGGCCTAAACTCTTTCTCCTCCCTGAGTTTCCTTCTTCTGCTCACACAGCGTGGTAACCAGAGGTCCCAGCTATCATCACCACCGACCACATTCTGGCCTTACGGGCCCTTTGCAAACACCCCTGTCACACAACCAGGCCCTTCTCCTCCCCAACACCCATCACTGACCCTTGACCTCTCAGGGGGATCCACCCCAAACGACCATCCCCCTGCCTCCCACTCTTCAGGAGGCCAACAATGGTTTTGGGAGAGGAGGGGTCTGACGTGTGGGACAAACCCTTCACTGCTGGCCCCTGTGATATACAGTGTGCCAACATTTAAGCTCACTAACTCCTGGTCTGTTTTATGGCCCCCTCAGCACCGAGGCTTATCTAAAAGCTGCTCTTTGGCCATTGTCTGCTGCTCCCACAGGGCCCGTGTAGGCCCGGCACTGTGTGCTCAGGGCTGAAAAGGCGACAACTTCCAACAGTTGTTGTGTTGGCAGGGCCATGGAGCCCTGAGCAAAGCAGGGTACACAAAAGCCACTGGAGTTCATTCAGCTGAACCCGGCTTCAGGGAAAGCGCTTCCGTGGAGCTTGGAGTGCTGCGGCTATGTTGGGAAAGCACTTGAGTCTTTCCCTTGATGCAATCCCTGTTCTTAAGTTTTCTCATGTGATGCAATAGGTGCTCGCTTTCTATAAAAAGAAGGAAAGAGAAAGAAACTAATGGGGGATTATTCAAGAGCTGGATGATGTTCATGGAATCTAATCAGATTCCTACAGTCACTGTTAAAACATAAGGAGATCCATCAAACTAGTGGCTTTATAAGGATAGAGCTCCCCAAAGCAAGCACACCTCGGGGGGGGGAGGTTAGTGAGAATGGAAAAACGAGAGCCTATATGCGAGATCAAAATCTAAAAGTCTATTTTCACAAAGAGAAATATTGATGAGCAACGAAGCTAAACCCAACTCTCTTCCTCTCTCCCCCGTTAACAAGCTGTAGCGGTGCTGCTGGTAGCGTGTCTGTATGTGTGTGCATATTTAACAGTCAGCCTTTCCACTTGCCGATGGGGTAAAGTAGGGGTGAGCAGACTGTGATTCAGCCCCTGGTTGTGGGAACATTAAGGACAGGTAAAGAAACAGCTCGCCTCACTGGGGAGTGTTCTTCAAAGAAATAATGAGTCCCAACACATTCACCACTTCATGCGTAGCTCATGCTAATTCAGCTAAAGAGCTCAGAAATGACCCTCGCCGTGCAGGACACGTGCTACGCTGCCAAAGCCGGAGAAGGCCGACCAAAGATCCTTGTCCCATTTAGACTCGGCCTCCCATTCCGTTCCTTGAAATAGTACGGTGGGAGGTATTGCATAGTGGAAATAGTGTTTTATAGATACAGAGGGAGCGCTGTAATGACTGGACACGGTGGAGGACTTTGGCTGAGCAGCAATGAGCATGTCTAAAAAGTCCCTTTTTATAGTAATGACTTCACTGCTTACCCATCTGAGTCCTGGTAGTTGACATTCAGTCTCTTGGAGGAGCCCAGCAACTCTGTAAGAGAAGCACAAAACAACACAAGACATTTAAATAAATTAATGATTCCCTTATCGGTCCCACGAGGGGAAATTTGGATTCTCTGCATTTTTGACCCAACCTATTGTATAGGAGCAGTGAGCTGCCAACATATGGGGCTCGGGGAGCAGTTAGGGGTTCAGTGTCTTGCTCAAGGACACCTCGACATGCTGTATGCAGGACCGGGGATTGATCCTGCAACCTTCTGATTACCAGACGACCGCCCTACCCACTGAGCTATGCCACCCCTATATTTATATTTAGCATCTTGCATTAACAGATTAATGTGACCGACTGGGTCTAAAACCCCAGTGTTTATACGGGAGAGAGCATGACACACTAAAAATACAAAGACTCTTATTTTGGGGGAGGAGCTGGTGTTGCTAAATCCAACCTGTGACACAGACTGTTATTACTGGTCTATGATAGCCATTCACCTAAGGCACCTGACTGGGGTGTGCACAGGGGGAGGGGGCATCAAGTGACCAAGGGCCAAACAGTTGTAAATCTGCCCCTTTCCCTTTCTGCTCCATCTCCACTTCATTAGCTTTTCATTCACCCTGACCCCAGCCTGACTTCCTTGGCCAGGTCAGAGGACAACACACCGGCTAGGACTGTGGAGAAACACAGCGATGGCTCCTCTTTGATCCCCTAACACACAATGACCCCGGTTTGCTTTCCTCCCCGAGGACCTCACGCAGGGACAGTATCGCTGTCGCCAGTCACCACAGGGGCTTTATCATTGGCTGGGCACTTCTGCAGGGTAACAGCTTCCCAGCCCATCAAACGACCGAGACAGCCAATGGTCTTTGTCCTTGTCTCTTCAGAAGATGGTGCCATGGCCAGGCTGGGTTGGTCATCTGATCTCACACACCAACAGTGGTCATTAGAGACATGCCGATATCCCTTCTTCACTGCTGATAGGATTCCAAGTCTGAATTTATAAGAATTGGCCATGGATGTGATCTATTATATCGCTGAACAAGGCAGACTCTGACTATCAGTTAGGGTTTAATGGGTAGAATGAGGTTCATTTTTATGCCACCATTAGTCCCTACATTGTGGGTGCGGACGTGGACCTAGTTGAAACATAGGGGATTAAGGCCAGATGTCCCTCCTGACCGCCTGCAAAGGGATCGAATCCACGACACCTGGCTTGTCTTTTCCTGACATGCATATTCTACTGCCAAGCTACCATGGCCCCCTGGGCTAATGGGTCGGATAACCTATAGGTCAAATCTTTCTTCCTCATGTTGAAGAAACACGGGCTTCCACGTGTCAGAATCGAGCCATCTTGCTCTCATTTTAACATGTTACTTGTTGCTTTTGTATGAGAGTTTGGTCTCGGTTCAAAATTCCAATTTTGATTTTCTATTTTAGTTTGGTATCAGCCTGAGAGCCAATGCCAGAGTCCATATCAGTCATTTCTACTGGTAATAAAATGTCGTTGGGGTCATGTCCATTTAAACACGTCATGCAATTCATCCAAAATCTCTTCCCGTATGGTTAATAGAATAATAACATTTTACAAATGGCCCAAGACTAATGCTTCCTTCAGCTTGTCTAAATCCAACGCCCTGCCCTTCCACTAGTCATGCGTACGTATGTGTACTCAAGATGTCAGCTCCCGAGTCAGTTTGCAGCAGACCTCGATCTGAGTGGGATTAAAACTACATGTGGATGGCAGCTTTAAAATGAGTTTGCACCGCAGTAGCTGCAGAAGAAACACTGAGAACAATCATCAGGATCTTGAGGGAATAATTACCACTCAGCAGACCTCTAAAGTGATGCTGCTGCTGTCTGGAAGAGATGTTCAGTGACTCTGGATTGACCCCCCTGGTCGTGCTGGAATGTATTCGCCTTGCAAAGATCTCGGTGGCATTTAGCCTACAAGCGATGTAGGAAACATCTCTTAAACTCTCCGGATCCCGAACAAAGTCTCTACTCAGTTTGGCGCAGTTCATGCTCTGCCTCGTATTCAATTAGCGTGTCAACACAATGCCACAGTCATTGATTCTGCACTGTAAGTGCAAGTGAAAGCCTGTATTCAGTGTGAGTAAAAGTCAATTAGCCTCCGAGAACAGAAGTCAGAGTTGGCTCTGAATGATCCCACAGTCACGGCACCATGCGGCGTACAGGAGAAGGCAGAGATAATGCCACGTCTCAGCTATGCTGTCAGTAACCTGATATGCATGACAAAGAGGCTGCAAGTTCGTGACAGCATGTGGGTCACTGTGTGTGTCTGCATGTGTGATTGCGCGACTTTCTCCCAGAGACTCTGTGAAGGTGAGTCTGACGCGGAGACTCACTGTTTACCATAAGAGGTCATGAGAGGTCAGGGGTCACCTCCTGGAGGGGGCGGGTTAAGAGAGGCACAGACACTGGCCAACTAACTCGCAGCCTTCCTGCCCCTCTCCTCTGTGGTCTCTGTGGCTCATTGTGGCAGCAGTGGTGCCGCGGCCAAGCGACCGCCTCTTTGACATCTCTGTCCTGAGGAGGAGAAAAGAAGACTACGGAGCTTTGAAGTGAGCTTCTAAGATAAGATAAGATAAGATAAGATAAGATAAGATATGCATGACTCTCATGCAACACAGCCCTGCGCCCCCACCCCAGGAAGAGGATTCCTCTCGTATAGTGACCTGGATTCCATAATTAATGGGAGTAAATCAAACACAGCACATGCACCAACAGGCACGCGTGGACGTGTACACCCAAATACACACAGGGCAGAGAAGGAGGGTGAGATAAGAATTCCACATCCTCCACCTCAAGTCGCTGAACCCCTTCGCTGCCATGCTGAGATCTGACATCGATTTTCTCTCGTCAAGTGAAGAGTGACCTGGCAGGTCAGCCTTCGCAATGCAAAGGCACAAGCTAACGCTAAATGCTGCAGCGTGGCCTGGATGCAGGTCTATGATGGATAACATATGGATCATATGTATCATTATAGAACAAACAGTCGTTGAAAATGTTTATAGAGGGAGAGGGAAGGAAGGAGAGAGTCTGAGATCCAAAACAGAGCTGGAGCCTATTCCAGCCCCTGCGTTTGCAGGAACACCATGTGTTTTGCAATTTCAGCTGGAGCTGCAATGTCCTACAAACTTACAGCCACAAGAATGCAGGACAACGGGGAGGTTTTGCAGGAATTGGCAAGTGCGGGGAGCCTTTTCGGGACCAGGAGCAAGCGTTCTCATCCCAGCCCGTGCCTCTGCTGCAGCCAGGCTGAAAGCCAATCCGTTCATAAATTCTCCAGACTAAAATTAGACAACCACTGTATCAAAACTATGATTATACGTCTGTCCGTAAGAGACCAGGCAACGCCTCAGAGGTCTTTTTGTTTCATTGGGACTCATACCGCTGCACTTGGGATTAAGATGATAAAGGGACGTGGCTGATGGGGAGACTGTCGTTATCCTTGCTGCCGCGGTGCGGAGGAAACCACACCACCTTTCCTACCTCTAGAAGCTGGAGCAGCATCTATACAACCCCCCTGGATTCCAAAAAAACCCACCAAATACTAGGAACCTGTAATCCATGCCAACAGACCCTGGTCGAGAGACATCAGCAGTCCAGCTTCTGCCACGTTTGACCTCATATCATACACTGGACCAACCCTGGCAGTCTAAATATACGCAGCTCCTGACCGTCGTGAAGGCAGCCATGTAAAACAATGTGCGTCTCCATCTCGCCGACACAGTGGGATTTGAGCGCACATGGGCCCAGTGTGGTTTCGTGTAATGCAGCTGCTTGATCTCCGATGATTGCTCTGGTATCAGTGCTCCACCGCAGCACCACTCCGTCTGCCGTAGCTAGGCTTGCTTCAGTCCACCAGTGAGATTGATGGAGAAAGGCCAAACGGGACACTTCCCTCGCCCCAGCTATTAGGCCACGTTACATGGCATGTTTCTGCCTCCGCGAATAGCACGCGGCTCAGCGCTAACAGGACAGGCGCTCTCCACCGCTTCTCCCCCTGCGTTTGATATTCTGTCAAAAACGCCACTCAAATGTGGTTGACCGCTCTTGGCCAGTGGATGCTTGATGTGATTAAAGACTTCGCTGGACGAGATGCTCCGCCCACCAGCCTGACAACTGGAGGGCTGGTTGTTTTTTGTAGCTGACACATGCCATGTCAACCTCGAGAGGTCCCTCTTTACGTGTCATCATTAGTCCCCATTTGTGGGCTTGGACACAGACTCAGATGGAGGTTGGGAAATTAGGACCAGATGCACTTCCTGATTCCACGTGGTGGGTTTGAACCCGCAGCCTCTGGCTTATCAGTTCCTGGAGTGGGATACTGAGCTACTGTGGCTCTCATTTGTCATGTGTTCTCTGTATTTAACCCATCCTATTGTGCAGGAGCAGGGAGCAGCTGCAGCGCCCAGGAACCACCTCCAGGTCTAGTTCTTATTGTCTTGCCTAGGGGCACAGGCAGGAGCATGAACCCCAACATGCATGCCTTTTTGATGGTGGGAGGAAACCGGAGCCCCTGGAGGAAAGCCACACAGACATGGGGAGAACGTGCAAACTCCGCACAGAAGGGATCTGGAATAGGATTCAAACCCAGGACCTTCTTTGCAAATTACGTAAAAATACGAGCATGGATGAAAAACCTTCAGAGCAGGTTTTCATTGCTAAAACACATTTTCCCAGCAGTAGCCAGGGGTAATCTGATCCAGGGGCTGTTTGGCTCAGATGAAGGGAGGGAATCTCAGCAGGACACAGTGAGCACCAGTCAGGAGCTGTGGACTGTAGCCTGTACCTCACGGCTCTGCAGCACTTCATCCCTTCACAGGAGGAAGACTTTGGAACACAGGAGGCTGCATGAGTGTCTGGCGGGGGCAGAAACAGAGTCTGCTTGTATCGGCAGAGCTGACGGGGACAGCCAGGCAGCCACGCTGCAACAGCAGCGCAGTGGGCGAGCAAATTTTTTCATCCAGCCTTATCTGTGCTCAGTGACGGGGACAATAGGGCCTGCGTGGTGCTAAAGGAGTTCGTACCCACTGGCCTGTGCCCTTCACCCTGTGCTGTGTTTGAACCATGAGGAGACACAGCTGCTTCGCCTGGCCTCTTGACACCAAGCCAAGGCGGCCGCAGTAAGTCATAAATCCAGATGGGTCTGAAGTGTTTACCCAGTTAAGTCCAAACCAAACACGTAGACACAGCACATGTAATGCAAGCATCTGCGTGGGAACAAGCCATGCAATGGGTACAGTCTCCTGTCTGTTCCGTCACCACGGCCCGTGAGGGCTGCGTGTAATCGAGTCTCCAGCACAGCCTGAGAGCGTAGCAGACGTGACACACCCCGAGCCCTTAGTGATGGTGACTCAGACTTTCACATGATGGTGATCAGACCTGCGGGACGGGCCACACATGTCTGCTCAGCTCACAGAGAGAGGCGGTGTGTCTCGCGGGCCCCACACGTCAGCCTGGTGACAGCTAATCACAGATAACTTCACTTGATTCCGGGCTGTGCTTGAAATATGCTAAGTAACAGTAACCAAGACGCCAACAAGGCACAGAAATACTCAGAGAGATAAGCCATGACATACGACCAGCATCACCAAGCACAAGGAGGACATCTGTACTCCTCAGCTGCATCCTTTCTCAAGAGACTTCAAGAACAAGTAGTAGGAGAGGTAGTACTAACAGTAGTAGTCAAAGTAATAGTGGTAGTAGTAACAGTAGTAGCAGTAGTAACAGTAGTAACAGTAGTAACAGTAGTAACAGTAGTGACAGTAGTAACAGTAGTGACAGTAGCAACAGTAGCAACACTAGTAACACTAGTAACAGTAGTAATAGTAACAGTAACAGT
>OMLC01055152.1:0-23985 GCA_900302585.1 Regalecus glesne
AGTAATAGTAGTAGTAGTGGTAGTAGTAGTAGTAGTAGTAGTAGTAGTAGTAGTAGTAGTAGTAGTAGTAGTAGTAGTAGTAGTAGTAGCAGTGGTACTAGTAGTAGTAGTAGTAGTAGTAGTAGTAGTAGTAGCAGTAATAGTAGTAGTAGTAGTAGTAGTAGAATTATTAATAGCAGTAATTGTAGTAGTAGTAGTAGAATTATTAATAGCAGTAATAGTAGTAGTAGTAGTAGAAGTAGTAATAGCAGTAATAGTAGTAGTAGTAGTAGAAGTAGTAATAGCAGTAATAGTAGTAGTAGTAGTAGAAGTAGTAATAGTAGTAATAGCAGTAGTAGTAGTAGAAGATGCAGTAATAGTAGTAGTAGTAGTAGAAGTAGTAATAGCAGTAGTAAAAGTAGTAGTAGCAGTAGGAGTAGTAGTAATAGTAATAGTAGTATTGGTGGATGAGGTAACTTTTGTTTTCATTATTGGTGCTACTAGCATTAAAGTGTCTACATATGAAGGTGCAGCAAAAACGGCAGCATTTCACCAACCTAGGCCCTGATTTTATGATGTTGTGAGAACAGCTGACCCTGCCCCCTCCCCGACCGTCCTCCCAGCCCTTGACCACATAATCCCACCGGGGAGGATATGGGGGACTTAGAGCTGAGGCATCTTTGGCACTGGCTCCTGCTTCTGCCTTTACCACAGACCCACCAGCCTCCACAGAGCTCTCTGGGTTCCTGTGCCCTGTGGCATCAGGGAGGCCTACCAAGAGGAAGTCGACTGATACACTCCCCGTCTGTCTGTCTGTCCGTCAGTCTATTTGAATGCCCTTATTAAGTCTGTCTAAGACTGAGCCTTGGGGAACTAGGCGGGTGCTGTCTTCCTCCTGAGTTGGCCCTCCTCGGCATAACAAGTAAACTAATGCGCTCCCGCAGGAAACCCGCCAAAGCCGCCCAGGCTGGGGGTGGTCTGGCTACTACACCGACTCTAGAACACCATTTGTGATCAGTCTAAAATGCTAAAAGCTTTAAGCTGCATTATGGAGACCTAATTAAGATTGTGTATTTTACAGTCTTGCGAAAAATGGGCTTGTTTTAGTGGTTGGGCAATAATGTCGAGAGTGGTGACTGCATGCTGCATTTTTACAGTCTCATGACATTCTCTCTCTCTCTCTCTCTCTCTCTCTCTCTCTCTCTCTCTCTAATTCGAAGCAGGCCTGGGATGGGGATCATAACATTGGGTTCTTTGTTATATTTATCCAACCTACAACGTTAACTGGCCTGTTATTTGCCTTTCTCGTGTGTGCTCTTCCGTTTTTGCCCGACTTTCTCCTGTTTGTTTTTCCAATCATATATTTGATGCCCTAGATTTAAGCCTTCTGGCCCAAATAGGAGAAGACCTGTAAAGGTCTTTAGAAAGGAATGATTTGAAAACATTTTAACACCCAGTCAACCTTTGCCCTTTCCCCCCCCTAGTCATGTGCTACCGTGGAGTGCTGGACGCTCCAGTGTAATGTGGGTCTTCTGGAGAAAGGGACAAGTGCCATCCTCACAGTGCGCTCCCGCATCTGGGCCGAGACCTTCACTGAGGTTTGGAAAACCCTGCTTCACACACTTGCTACACATGTACATGGACAGATGGATACACGTTTCCACCAGATGACAAAGGCATGACAAAGGAGAGGCTGTGCGCTGTCGGTCCATCCGTTCCAATAGCTCTCTGTGTATTTTCTCATGTCAGGTTTTGGCATAAATTCAGTATCCGCTTTTCATTAAAGCAGCAAAAGAGAAAATATTGAGACCTTAAACCACAAATTTGAGACTGGCGAAGATGAATGGCCACTCAGTCTTACATATCTGATTGTATTGACTGGATGTCAGCATTGGTGCGAGTTGAATTCCTCAGTCTGCCAATGTACACAGTCTCAAATACTTGGCGCAACAAACAGGAAAACGGTAGCTAACCGAGCATGGAGCAAAATTTGCTGAATGTAAGATCGACTCTGTATTGAGCTATTGTATTCGATTTTACAAGCAGGGTGTGTTTGTGGACGTTTCTCAGCAAGGTGTATTTCAGTTTTTAAATTTGCCAATTTCTACAAAGGAGCCATTCTGAGAGTGCCCTTACATGCTTATGTGCTGTAACACAAGGCTTCAATGTAACTGGATTGAAAATTCATTAGCTGGTGGTCACCACCTCTCATAGGATTGGAATGTCAGAGGGATGGTCACTGGGAGAGCTGGACAGTCTCTGTAGGGATTTACTGACACCTGCTGTATATCCAATGAATTACATTCACCACTAACCACACCATTAAAATGTATAACCACATGCAGTTTGACACAAAATCTGAGACTACTATTATAAATCAACTATTGGCTTGTGATGTTTCTCCCTTCAGCGAGCTTATAAGAATTATGTGCTGGAGTGTCTGGCGAGGTACAGCGTGATGAAGATGCCCTATGAAATTGCACCCAAGTATACTCCCAGTGGACACAAGAAGGTACTTTGAAAACCGATCATCTTGAGAGCATTGTCACAGCAAATTCATCCCAAGAGCTATCCTCCTATTGTATTGCTTGATGTGTGCAATTTTAATTATCATGATCTTTTCTTAATGCCGAGTAGGGACGAGAATGAAAGTCTGATGTCATTGACAGGTGGTGACTCCTGTGGTGTGGAACAAGCCAGACAGTCAGTACTCTGTTCCTCTCTGGATCATCATCCTTGCAATTCTAGCTGGACTATTGCTTCTGGCTCTTCTCATCTATGTCCTCTACAAGGTCAGTGCTGATAATACATAACGCAGAATTTTGCAGGCTACTGTTCAACTTGGATGTCATCTGGTTGAAATCAACAGTACTCGAGCAGCAACCGTTCAGATACACAAATCTGGCCTAAAAAAGTGCTTGTGAAACTGTGTTGCAGCACTTTCCAATTTTCTCTCATTTCAGTTAATTTGTTGGTATGATCAAAATTTAAGAGTGGTGAAGACTTGTCACATGTGAATGTGCACAACAGTCCAAATTGGCCTACCCTGTGTTTTAAAGAGACAGAAGTCCAAAAATCCTCAGTCTACTTCATGGATTTAGGTCTAAATGCCATGTAATTGCATTCATTCTTTAATGAAAATGCATGTATGTATGTATGTATGTATGTATGTATGCATGCATGTGACATCTGTGCCCAATATGTGTTGAAGAGGCATTCACCATTCAGAGGCACATTGAAAGCACATGGGTGGTTAAGAATGTTTCCCAAATCCATCCCTGCACATCTTGCACACATGGAAGAACCACGTTGAGGGAAAGTTAAGAACATGTTCATGCATGAGAGCCAATGAGGGGTACAATTATACTGGTGCACAAAAGTAGAGATTCAGTGACTTGGGACCCCAGAGATTATCACTGATGTCGTGGTTCTACCCTCTTAAATTAATAAATCTCATCTTCTTCTCATTTCCTTTAGCTGGGCTTCTTCAAGCGATCTCTCCCATATGGCACTGCCATGGAGAAGGCCCAACTCAAACCACAGGCTGCCTCCGAGGCGTAAATGACCACCGTGGCTGTCACCGATTCACCGAACCTAAACCGTATGATTGCAACGGAGAAACATGATGGGGCGTCCAAAGAGGATCGGACAGCAGATGGAGAGTTAGGAAGAGAGACCACTGGAACTCCACTGTGCTGCACTAGAGGAAGATAAAACGCAAAGATCTCCAAACCAAATGAATGTTGTTGTTTTGTTTTTTTATTTTTATTTAATGTATGTTTGTTTGTCAGCAGGTCGGGATTGTTAATGCTTATCACAGTCAAACTGCCTAAAGACTCACATTGGACTGAGGAATACAAGACTCGTGACTGCGGAGCCATGTGCAGAAAAAAAGGCCATGCCGGTTGACTTTGTTTTATTATTTTTTTTAAAGTGGATCCTCATTGTAGAGAATTCTGTATGACCCTTTTAAACTGCGTGATATTGGTGCTAAAAGTGGTGTGTTCACCTCCTCTGACAGGACATAGTCACGTCGCGAACGGTGGCAAAGAGCTGTGAATAACACTTCCTACTAGCATAAATGTAGTTTTACGGAAACTTCTCAGACACCCAGTTGAACAGGCTTTGTGTCAAAGCAGAAAATTAGCGTAACCATCCAACCAAAGACGCCAAACAATTCAGTTTTTCACGCTTTTATGTATTTTACTCATTTTTATCCCAGATTTTACTCATCGAAGTGATCTCTCTCTGCCTCAGGTTGGTGGACAGTGCTGGGTTCAGTTGTATTTGCACTCAAAGGAGAAATCTACTGATGTAACTGAAAAGACACCAAAGACTGACTGATCTTCCTTTGAGTTTTGGTTTTGACTCCTACTGATCACTTTGTTTTACTTGTTTGTCTCACACTCAGAATTACCAATGCTAGCATCATCATTGTCTCGTAGTCAACTGGGATGTGACTGGAACCACCATGGATCAGTGGAGCCTCACAGGAGGCCTGTCTGTGATGGTGCAGGTTTCTTTTTTTATTAAACCGTGGCCGTTGGTGTTCTCTTTGGAAACGGTTTGCACTCTTATGCCAGACTATGCTCATAAGGGGAGACCCGGCAGGATCACATAATGCTCAGGTTAATCCTCGTCTTAAACGGCCATTGTGATAGGATGTCTTGAAACGAGAGACAAAGCCGTGACAATCGTGTCTTGTGGCCTTGAAAGAAAGGAAACTGGAGTCCAGTTTGAGCGCAACTAGGCTCGTCACGGACATGAGCGTAGACTCCGCTCCCAGCTAAGATGCTGGTGTGACGGTGTGTTGGATAGCCATCTGTTAGGGTAGAGGCCGCTGACTTTTCAAGAAGGTGAGACACAGGCGGAGCACAGACGTAGAGAACATAGAGAAAGAAATGAGCCCACCACCAAAGGGCTACAGCGCCACCCAGGGACTGAACATTGAAATGCGTTGTATTGGGTTCATGTTATTTGTCGTGTACATAGGTTTTATGTGCCTTCAGTTGTAAATAATGCCTGTGAGAGGGAATGTGCATGCATACGTGTATGCGTACAGATGCAATGCAAGCATGCAGTCATGCTTGTGTGTGAATGGTGTATTTATGAATGTCTGTTCTGTGTGAGAAATGGCTTTAAATTTCCCCTTGCCTGCTTCTGTCAATTCTGACCACCTCTGTATCTTGAAGTCATCAAGAATAAAATTCCATCAGTGCTGAGAGTGTGGGCCATTAAACTGCCTGACAGATGATGTTTAGGGTTTGTGGCTTTTCCTCCGACACACTGAACAGAGATGGCGTCTTGTGAGGAGTTTCAAAATATCTGATAAAGGGATAAAGAACTTAGGCACTGGGAACGTAACATTGTTTGAAAGTGCAATATTTGTATTCACTCATGGTTATATCAGTTTTATTTCTTTTATTTGTGATTGGGTTGTGCTATGTAATGTGCTGATGCATTTTATTGTCTGTGATTACTAAACTCCCTTCTGGGGGCTCCTGGCTTTTTTTTAACACTGTTCTCACACTGCACGGGGAAAGTGTGAATCCTCTTTATCCAGGATTCCCTCCCTGCAGACTTACTCACCACTTCATATTACTGGACCACTGCCCCCCTGATCCAGCTGATTGTTTTTTTTAACCACAAACTTACTCGAGTGAGTGAATTTGCAAATCTGAGTTGAGCTTGGGTATGTTGTTGCTGCGCGATGATAAATTGTGTGGTGCACGTTGTATCACCTGTTCAAACACCACCACAGTACTAACCAGCTGTGTTACATGTATTTTGCTTCATTATTCTCTTTCTAAAGTCCCCATGTGTAGGTTGTAATTCATTATTTGGCTATTGGAACAACATAACATCTCTCATGGTACAAAATCTCCATGTGGTAAACCCATACATTCAAAACCTGTACTTTTGTTTGGCAGTGTCATAATGACAATGTCTCATTGGTTGTATTTGGAGCGAGCTTGTCTGCCTGTTATTTATAGTGAAAGGGGACTCTTGTACTACTTCCTCCACAGTCGCATCAGGAGAAGATGCAGGTTTTAACCCAGGTCATCCAAATGTTTAACCCATTTACTTCCTCTCTCCTGAGCTTTCCAAAAGAAGTTGTACATATTTCTGACAAGAAGAGGATTTTTAAACTTGTGATAAACAGATTTTTGTGTGCGTGTGAATTCTTCTCACCCCATATTGGGGAGAATTTTTTTGAAGGGGTGGGGGACGATAGGGGGGGGTCATTTTTCAAGGAAGATTTGTCCCTGTTTGTATTTCAAATAAAGTTTCTTTTTAAGAAAAGTTTGACCTGTTAGCATGATTGAATACGCACAACTCAGAAAATAATTTATTCAGAAAAATAACATTGTGTACTTACAACAGAGTATGAAATAATGTATGTGTTCAGTTAGGCACCTGCCTACCAAACATTCTGACGCTGTATATTCAGCTTTACCTAACGTAGAAATACTACACAAACCAAAGGGGCAAATAAAATCATATTTGGACAGTATGCATTACCTTGATAAGTGCATGAAACCAACAGACTTGTCCAGAGGTTGCAACAGATGATCATAAATTATGTGTGAAGTCATTTTCTGTATAACTATTCAGTGTTGTAAAACTAGATACTGTTCAGGGTGTATGGGATAAACAATGCCATCATAAAGGGGCCATGTCAGACTTGAGCCACCCATACTTAAATGTATGCATCAATGGCATTGAAAGGCTTTATGGATTAAAGCGTCCATCATCTAGCAGATTTGTTATGTTAAAAACACAATCCAACAGGCAGTCAGGTTCACTGGAGTTCCCACAGCAGGCAGTAGATGTCGCTATCACAATACCTACAGGGCCTTCTCTTCCGCCATTGTGCAGGTAAGGTCCCGGTAAGCTTGCAAGGCCCAGCTTTTCAAAGTTAAGCAGAAATCCGTCACAGGATTCCTCTCTTTTCACCTTCAAACTCATCCACACACTGATTTCAGCAGTCCATCTTAAACAGGTGCATGTGGACGTTTTTAACAATGCACCCATTACATCCGTCTTCTGATCCAGAGCTGCGCCATGAGATCCCTTAACGTGGTGTCCAGTTTCAATGGGTTTGTAGGCTGAGGTCCTAGCGCTCTATTGTCCTTGACAGCTGTGTCAGCCTGCGTTGGTTGTCGATCACTTTGAGGTTTTGAACGTAATGACGAATGTTGCTTGGACTCCGCAGGGGGAAAGACTGGTCCGAATCTAGACAGGGGAGAAACAATATTCACTTGGTTGAGTTTTCCTGTTCCCAGGGCATCTGAAAACTTCTAACATAATAGTCTGTGGTTTCTGTGACATGTCAGAAGCTGGATGTCTAGGGAACAGTGATTCAGAGTTTCCACAATAGTCTTTGATACTTTGGCTTTGAATATTATCTACTAGAGTCTACTGAGATTTTGGTAGAGACTCTTTAAGTTAAGATAAAGTTCACGATGAGTGTTTGATCAAAATATTATGAACACACACACACACACACACACACACACACACACACACAACAAGGAATTGAGTTACACTTAATTGCCAGAAGACAGCGCTATTACATTGTATTGTTTGTATATAGTCGGTGTAATCTGTTTTGACCCTCCGAGGCCATTGTAGAGTTCCAGTGTCTGTATTATGAGGTAAGCACTGTTATACTTCTGTTTGCTTGCCCATCTGGGTATTTTAATATATTTAAAAAGGCCCATCACCGTTACATTTTGTATGAGATGGGCATCATACGTATTTTATGTAACAGAGCTAGACTTTTTAAAGATAGATGTAGAAAATGTGCCATTTGACATTTAGTTGGATCGTACAGTTAAGCTAGATAAACAATGTATCGGTTAATATTAAAATATTAATGCTAAGCAGGCTATGGTTTTCTTTGATAATATTTTTTTCATGTTGATTACACATTTCTTTGACGGCTTTCATATTTTTTGTGGTCTCAGAAACCAGCAGTTCCCTTATTTGTGTAAAAAGCTGACTCTATGCTGCAAATGGTGCTGCACTTGAAAAAACTAATAAATGCCGAAAATCTGCTGTCTCAACCGCCATCAGAACTCATGTCTGTACAGTGTATATTAAAAATAACCCAACGAAGAGGCTTTTTAATGGTTGTTCAGGCTGATAGACAGAATACTGGGATTTAATAATAATGATTCCCTTATCAGTCTCGCAAGGGGACATTTGGATTTCTCTGCATATTTGACCCAAACTATTGTATATGAGAAGTGAGCTGCCAACATATGGTGCTCGGGGAACAGTTAGGGGTTAAGTGTCTTGCTCAAGGACACCTCGGCATGCTGTATGCAGGACCGGGGATCGATCCTGCAAACTCTTGATAGCCAGACGACCGCTCTACCTACTGAGCTATGCCGCCCCTATTTAATGAAAATGTATTTACTAAAATATATGGCATCACTCAGAAATCTCCCCATTGCGCTGATTTCAATCTTAATGTCTGAGATGAGTGTTTTACAGTTAACCATGGATTCTCAGATGTTTTCAGATTTAAATAATGTTTTTCTATGTATAATAACCTGGTGATAGGCCAGGAGGAATCTTCTTTTATTAAAAAAATCACCTTTTTTTAAGTGATTTGTGAATGAAAATGAAGTGAAACGGAACACGACTTTAGTAGTAAATGGTATTACAAGGCTTACATGTTGATATGCGGATTGCCGGTGCCTCCAGAAACACCCGATCGGCTAGGGCTTTAGATGGTGAAGACTGCACTAGAGGAGAACAAGAGAGGAGAAAATTTCACACGACACAAACCAATTATTCCACTAAGACGCACTACCACTTCGGCCTCCTGCGTGACCTTTCCAGGACACAGTGCACTTTACATTCCAGCTCACAGCTCAAGATAAGAGAAAGCGAATGCCCTTCAAGGCAACACTGATTATGGGAGTGATTCACTTTTTGTTCCATATTTTCACCGCAGCCAAACTGAATACTCTGCTAATCAGGGCCCACAAACCTACCATAGGCCTGGCTTCTGCATCCTCTGACGATTTTCACTGTTTTGGCAATCATACGCTGCAATGAAGAGAAAACAAGGAGTCATTTTAAGCTTAAGATTTGAAGTATTTGTGAAGCTGAGGTCTGTAATAAAATTTTCAGAGAGAGCAGAGAAAGCCATCATAACACAGTTATGTTTTAATGACTCACCATTTTCTCAAAGTTTATTAGTTTGTCTGTGTAGTTTTTGTTCCCCTCATGGATAAACGTCATGTCTGGATACGAACAGGAGCAGAGACATGTTTATGCTCAATGTGCTGGTGCGCAGCAATTTCATTTAGGTGCAAATCCTTGAAGTGTGTTTACACGATCGATCTGGTGCTAACGTGTTGGTTATCATTTAACAGGCTATATACTGTGGGTAGCTGATACCTTTGAGCAGTAAAGGCATGAAGGGGATGTAAGGAGGACTGAGTTTAGCCACAGCCAGTCTGTAGGCCCTGTGGTTACGTGATGGATCCTAATTGGAGCAGAGGGAAAGCAGATGACAATCACCACTAACATATATACAAACTATTTTTAGAACATTTATTTTCCTTTGCACATTCATTCAGTGAAATGTGTTCTCTGCATTTAACCCATCTCATTGTATAGGAGCATTGAGCAGCTGGGGTGCCTGGGGACCAACTCCAGTTCTTTCTTCTATTGCCTTGGTCAGGGGCACAGGGAGGAGTATTAACCCTGACATACATGTCTTTTTGATGGTGGAAGGAAACCGGAACACTGGGAAGAAACCCACACAGATTTGTGTGGAGAACATGCAAACTCCTTACAGAAAGAACCTGGGATGGGATTTGAACCCAGGACCTTCTTGCTGTGAGGCAGCAGTTCTAACTACTGTGCCACCGTGCTGTCAAGTATATAGCCTTGGGTCAAAGACTTGACTTACCATCAACCTCTCGTAGGCACAGTAGATCCTTTTCGTCTTACTGGGTATTCTCTGCAAAGCACCAGTGAAAAATATGTCAGCACTTTTAAAGGGGTAAATGCTAAAATAATTAAAACAAGAAATAATCTTCATCTTGTCTTAAGTATTATTCTCCAGGTGTCTAAGATCGCTGTCTTTTCTCACCTCCCAGGTCTTGTAAAGTCTCTGCACTGAACTATTGCTCAGACCAAACATCACTGCAAAGAACGAGTTCAGATTTTTCTGTTCCTTTAACCTGGTAAAGAGAGTCAACATGGCCACACATCATCAGATCTCAAAGTTGCAATGTGCTGTCATTTGAAGTGAGACTTGATGTTGTGTGTAATCTGCAGAACTCGGTGCGTGCAAACATGGCCACAGTTAACATAAACAGCTCTTACACAGCTGCGATTTTGATGAACTTCTTGAGCAGCATGGCTCGCTTCACAAGCTCCTCGCAGAGGCACAGTTCAGTCACCACCCAGTACTGCACCTCATTGAAGCGATGCAAAAACCTCTCCAGGTTAGCTGTGTTGGTGCCAGGGAATTTGTGACGCCCAAATATGTAGTGCACAAGCTCCACCTGGAGAGACATGGGAAGCAAATCAGAAAGCGCCAAAGATAGTACATGCCAGAAAAGAGTTAGCCCCGGAGGCGTGTGTTGCTCTGAAAGCATCCAGGAAGTAGTGTTTCCGATGAACATATGATCTGACTGTGAAGCTGCCACTATCAGATAACAGAGGACAACTGTACTGTCGGTGCACAGCAATCTGTTGTTACCAAGCTCAGGGCTGTATCAGTTTGCTATTAAGTGATTTTCTTAGTATAGGCTGGGTAGAAACTTTATAATGCTTTTTCTCTCTCTTCTTTTCTGTTTAGCCAGCATCACTGTGGTACAACAACTCCACCTCATGCATGGCAGTGAAGAGCTCCCAGTCATAATTGGTGAGTTGGTTTGCGATGTCTTTTGAGCACATTTGCTCCAAGGTGTCAGTGGTTCCCTGATCAGGACCCTGCTGCTCCTTCAGTGGTGTCTGTTAAAGAGAAAAGCAAGAGAGTGGCTCAACATGTAAAGAATCTGTACAAGTCCCACAGATTCATAAAAATCACAACACAGCAAGCAAACCAAAACAGGAGATCTGCATTTAGGAAAACTCCTGTTAGAGGGGTTCGTATTTGACATTTCAAGCAAATGGCTGTTGTGAGTGGATCTTTTGTTGTATTTCATCTGATTTTGAATCCAGACTGTACTCACTAGTTGATCCACCTGGCTGGATGTACAGATAATCAGCCTCTCATTGAGTCCTAACGCAGTGTAGACTCCAGTGGCATCCAGCTTCAGTTGAGCCCTTTCTGCATTCAAACAGGTGTATACAAGATTTTAAGAAAGAGAACTTCAGAGTACTTCAGATAATGGTATGCAGCAAATATGACCAAGGCTCATGGGAATCATAAAGATCAAGTTAAGCTCCAACCTCCCATGGAGTTCATTTTCACCAGAACGTGGTCTCCTCCAGGTTTAACTATGGCGGACATCACATCCTGCACAGATGTGTTTACTGGGAGGATCAAAGTCAGAGGTTTGCTGTCGGGCCTGAAAATCTCATACAGCACTATGGTGGGGAAGGAGAGAAACAGAGAGAAGTGATATTTATATTTCATAACCAATGGTGTGATTGAGACTGTTTAACGATGTCATTCATAAATAAACCCGTGGGCTAGAATCTATTTTTACAACAGCTTAGGGCGGTGATACCCGACCACGTGCCGTGGAGGACGGTGTCTGTGTGTGTTTTCCACTTCAACCCAACATGACACCAACTGATCTGACTCCTTTCCAGAGCTTCAACCAAACAGCAGAGAGCTCAGTTAAACCAGTTGATGGCGTGTTGGGTTTGGAAGAGACTATTTAACTCTCTATCTGTCCGTCCGTCTGTCTATCTAATGTTTTTCTGTCTACCTAATGTGTGTCTGCCTGTCTGTCTGTCTTATCTGTCTCTCCATCTCTCCAGTCGGTCAAATCGCCCCTGCTATGGAGTTCTATTAAGTCTGGCTTAAAAGCTCACCTTTGTTCTAGATTACGGGTGCCTTCATTTGTGGCATTTTGTGAGTCTTTTCTTTGTTTCATCTATAAATAAGGTCGAGCTGACTAAACTTGCACAAACAAGACGTTTCCTGAAGGCTGGCTAATTTTAGATGGCGAACAACCATGAGCTGACTGATTTTTCTTGGTTTTGCGCGTCGGCCAGACAAGTTAATGCACCCTTTGTAACTGGCTTTAAGTTCACATCCTTTTATTAACCTGTTTTAGAGATGGAGGCTTACTGACCTTTATCCTGCGCTCTGATAGGCTGCAACCTCCCCACAGGCTCTTCACAGTTTGAGAACCAGTCAAACTTTTGGTTCTGCTGATGCAATTCAAACATCCATGTCAAACGGCAATACGTAGATCAGACATATTGTAATATGCAAATCTACATTGGTTCATGTGGCTGTGTCAGGAGATGTGTTAATGTGTTGACACTCACCCTGTTCAGTGACTGATATCCATTCTCCAACCTATGAAAGTAGCCAGAGATGTAAAACATAGAAAGGAAGGAAACATACTGCTGCTTCTCTGTAGAGGAGAATGTGGAGAACAGCCTGAAGTAGGACAGATATCATGAGGCAACTCACACTCTGGTTCTCCTCCTGTCTCTAAACTGTTCCTTTAGCATGCTGGACAAACGGGAGTCTCCGGCCACCTCTTTCATCAGCCTCTGTCACAACATGGCCGTGGAAAGGAGGATAGTTTATTGAAGAAGTCAAGTCAATTTTATTTGTATAGCCCATTATACCAATTTAAGAATTGCCTCGGTGGGCTTTACACTAACTCAACATTCTGTCCTTAGAAGAAGCTTTATTTAGTTGTCATTGTACATACATACAACAAAATGTGTTCTCTGTATTCAACCCATCCTATTGTACAGGAGCAGTGAGCAGCTGCAGAGCCCGGGGACCAACTCCAGTTCTTTATCCTGTTGCCTTGCTCAGGGGCACAGGCAGGAGTATTAACCCTAACATGCATGTCTTTGATGGTGGGAAAAAGCCGGAATACCCGGAGGAAACCCACACAGACACACACAGAGAACATGCAAACTCCACACAGAAAGGACCTGGGGCAGGTTTTGAACCCAGGACCTTCTTGCAGCAAGGCAACAGTGCTAACCACTGGACCATTGGGCACCAGATCCCAAGTACAAAAGCATTTATTCTCCTCCTATCTAAAATCTGTTTGGCAGACAACCTCACCTCCAGAAAGTCCAGAGCAACAGTGTCCTCTTTCAGCTGAAGGCCGTACAGCACCACCCACTGGCAAATCAGCTTGACTATTTTCTGCTTGGTGTTGAGAGCGTAGGCAGCCTTCTCCAGCTCCGAACCCTCTGAGGGCTCTGCATGGTAGGTGCACTCTGGGTTAAGGGGAGTAACTGAACAAGCATCTCTGCACATTATAACCTTTGAACAAACATTTGTTTCAACTTTTCTACTGTATTTTCATGCATCACATGAGCATTTTACTTGTAGAAAAGAGATGTTCTGATATAAATCTGCTAAATTAATCTCCAAACCCTTGAAAACCATTCAGGTTTTTTTTTAACATGTATTAGCTGTTGTGTTTGGAAAGGTGACAGGTCAATGCCAGCTAAAATAGTCTTTCCTCTAATGGTTTCTGCTCATGGAAAAGATGTAAAGACATGCTTTCCATCCACCATCATCTGCTCATCTGAAATCAGGTTGCAAGGGAGCTGGAGCCTATCTCGGCCTATCTCATTGAGCACAAGTCTGAGAAATACTCCCGACAGGTCTCGTGTCCATCACAGGGCAGAGCAGTTAGGGGAACAGTGTCTTGCTCAAGGACCCTTCGACGTGCTTCTCTACAGGTGCTGGGATTGAACCGGCAATCTTCTGATTGCCAGATGACCACCCTACCCACTGAGCCGTGCCAACCCCAGATGTACCTTTTGGACCTTTATGTTGTTATATGGTCAACAACCTACAGCCTGCTTCCTACCAATTCTTGCTCAGTTGGAAAAATGAATTGTCTACGTTGAGTGGAAATAACAACCGAGATCATAATCGCAACCCATCATCACGCTGTGGCCGCCGTTGTGATAAATATGTGACCATTGTTGGATATTGGTGCTGCAGAGCAAGACACAGCTGGCTGGAGGGCATGAAGACGTTGTGGGTGAGAAGGAAGTCGCTAACAAAGGGATCTGTGGAGAGAAAAGCACAGTCATCCGACTGGATTCAAGTGACATAAAACAAAACCAAGAGGAATGTGCTGGGTATGAGCTTTCATCCTTTATTGAGCACTCTTACGTGAGAAACGCAAATAAACCTTTCCAACGAGACCAGAAGCCACGCTAGGTATGTGGACTGATGACCGAGGTGTGGGTGTGATGGTTAGTTTACGAGTGGCAAATGGCGACAACAGGGAACCGTTCAGTCAAACATCCAAATCAAGTCTTCAAAACGCTCAACTGGACCTGGCCACTGGAGAGCTGAAGATGTTGAGCTGCTCATCCAGACAGCTTGTTTGCTTCTACTCAATGAGGGCGTCAACAAAGACGGTTGCTCCAAATGCAAAGCTTCTTGCTTTAAGCATCATGTGAGGGGGGGGCGATGCCCCTCGACATAGCCCTCCTCTACCGGCCTGGGAACAGGAACAAGTGACCTGGTGTCCTCATCTACATCCCACTTCATTGGTAGGAGAGAGGCTTCACCACAGGTATCAATGCCAGGTTTGGTCCATTGGATGTCAGACCGTTTCCAATTGCAAAACAACTTCAATTGTATAGACCGCACAAGTCTGGTTAAGGGTTTTATTTGATATTGGATTTGCAAATCTCCCTGCCTGGAAGACATGAATGATGAGTCCATGAGAGGTATATCGGTACACAACATGATTCAGTCAGTACAGTGATTTTGTAGTCACGGTTAGGTGCGTTTTGGGTATGTCGGAAGGGCCAACGGGACATAAAATTGCTTCTTTTCCTTCTTTTTGATTTTTCCCTCCGTCAATACTGCTGCAACTGGCTGCAACCGTATAAATATTGAAAATATTATATCTCATAAATTCAGTAAAATGTACTTAAAAGTAAGTCAAGGATCCTCTCAAGTAAATAAACTTACAACTAAATAAATGAACTAAGGTGCCGAATTTAGACAACTGTACTTATATTCATTTTAGCAGCTTTCAGCTTCACATCATGACAATGCAACAGTCTGAGTTTGAACTGAGATTCATTGTATTTTCTTTTTTACCAGAAAAAAAAAGAGCACGTCTGCGGAAAAAGCAGATCTGCTGGCACTCAGCTCGAGTTTATCTACATTTGCCATAACGACAAGGCCACATTGTGCTAAATTACTTTCAATCTCTGTGGTGTGTGCTTGCATGCTTTGTGGGTTGTTTGAATGTACAACATCTGGCCCCTTGTGAAAGCTGTTGGGGGGACGACGACTTGGAGCTTTAGATTGAATTCCACACATGCACTGTTTAAAATGAGGCTCCATTCGACACGAGTGGCGGACCGAGAGAGCCATACTGAAGATTTTCAGTCGGAACACATTACACCCCTACAATCTGCATAGGCTTTCAGTCAGACAAGGCGCTGAAGCAGGGGGAGATGTCCAGGGGCCTACCTATTGTGTCATTTCCATTAGTGTCCAACTTCACGGTCTCCAGCAGGTGCTCCAAGAGCTTCTCCGGTGTCCCTGACATCACGGTGTACCTGCACGTCACAAATCAGATTACAAATCACGAACAGAGGGTCAAAGTGAGGGAAAGGAAAGAGGGATGACAGAGAACAATACAGTGAATTGATGATCCCTGTGTGAGAAATGGGAAATTGTGCGGTTTACAATGGCAAGATGCAATCCGCAGACCATGAACATAGAATGTAGAAGTTAAGGGTAAAGTAGAACGAGGGAGGGGGAGGAGAGAGAAATCCACCGTGACAGAGAGTGAACCGGAGAAGTTTGCACATTTGTAGATTTAGGAGTCATTGGCAGAAACGCAGTCCAACAGGCTGTAAAGGGAAGTCTACAACGCACTTTAAATCCATCATTAGCGAAAAAACACTTGAAGAATGATAACGCATTCAAGGCAACAGCACAGGGTTGAAGTCCATTTCTTGTTTCAACAGACCGAGTGTGTAACACAACATCTTTCACACAGCTACCAAGGGCTGGACAGACATACGTATCTGACTTGCTGGTTTGTGGTCACCGATAAAACCTATGTCCCCACACTGATCGCCAACAGGTCAGCAGAGGATGCAGTCGACACGAGATTACATCTTCCAACACCTTGACTCTGATGGGACATATAGAAGAGTCCTGCCTGGGGACTTCAGCTCAGCATTCAACACCATCGTTCCACATATCCCCCAGCTCACTGTACCAGCCCCTGTCAGCCGGTAGATTATAAACGTCCTGACAGACAGGAGGCAGGAGTTTAGGCTGGGGAAAAAACCCATCCAGCACCCAGTCAGTCAGCACTGGCGTCCCTCAGGGATGTGTGCTCTCCCCTCTACTCATCTCCCTCTACGCCGATGACTCAGGAGACCTGTCTGTTGATCTGCCGAAGTTTGTGGATGACACAATTATCATTGGCCCACTCCAAGATGGTGATAAGTCTGCATATAGACAGGAAGTAGAACAGCTGGTAGCCATAACAACCTGGAACTGAACCTTCTCAAAAGTGTGGAGCTGTCTGTGGACTTCAGGAGGACCCCCCCCAACACTGCCCCCTCACCACCCTCAACAACACAGTACCTGTGGTGCACATCCTTAGACTTCAAGGTTCCACAATCTCTCAGGTGGCCATCAAGCATAGATGCACTTGTCAAAAAGGCCCAGCAGACGATGAACTTTCTCTGTCAGCTCAGGAAGTTCACCCTGCCCCAAGCTTTGCTGATTCCCTTCTACACTTCAATAATCCAGTCTGTCCTCATCAATCACCGTCTGGTTTGGATCGGCCTCCAAACAGGACAGGGGCAGATTTCAATGGACAGTTAAGTCGGCAGAGAAAGTCATCGGTGCCAACCTGCCCGCCATTCAAGACTTCTACATCTCTAGAGTGAGGAAACAGACAGGCCGCGTCACTGAAGACCCATCACACCCCACTCACAACCTGATCCAGCCCCTCCCCTCTGATAGGCACCACTGTACACCAAAACAACCAGGTATCCAGGTATAAAACCTGCTTCTCTCCACGTCCTGTCGTTCAATAGAATGTCTAACCTTGTCAAATTCCAACCACATATCGTCTAGATGCTATGTTGTACAGTATATGTATACTTGTATGCTCTATCATGTCCATCCACCTCAGTAACCTGCTGATTTTTATTTTGATAAGTCTTCTGCACTATTGCACTTTATTACCTCTTGTTTTCACCTGTATATGGTCAATACTTGTGTATATATATATATCTGAAGCTTGTTCTGTCATTCCATGTGAGGCACCTGTGAGAACCATGGAACCGGTGAAATTCCATGTAAATCAAAAGCGACGTGGTCGATGACGGGATTCTGATTCAGTGGCACTTCTCCCCCTGCTCCACCTAACCAGACTGCTTTCACTGGGTTGCAGGGATTGGGACCGGCTCATTGTCTGGGTGGCGGGTGTGCCGTCGTTTCTTACTTGTTACTGTTTCCTGCTCCTCCCTGGACAACGGAGTCAGCGCTCTTCTCCAAGACCAACACAGCTTTCCCATGCTCCTCCAGCCGTACCGTGTTAGCCTCCACATCCTGGAAAAACAACAAACACCGCCACGGATCAGGGCTCACTTAAATAGATATCAGACTGTGTTCTTTGCTTTTCTTCTGGGGGGGTGTTTGTGGTGAACACACAACAGAGAGATGATACTATGGAATCCCAGATGGCCCAGAATGACCTGAAAACTGCTCCTTTTATCGGGGCTGGCCAAGGGAACAAGTCTTTGTGGAGCACGTAAGACCGTTTGTCATGTCTGTGTCGAGACAAGTGGGGATCAGACGTACTTTGAGGATGCGTATGAAGTCCTGTTTGTCAACTCGGAGAAAGTGGCAGTTGTCCTCTCTCAGGATGATTGTGGCGGCACGGGGAGCGTCGTTCAGCAGTGCTAGCTGGCCAAAGTCCTCCCCCTCATGTAGAGTCGTTACCAGGCCCTGCAGGTGTAACGGTACATGTAGAGTGTGTGGTGAACAGGCCGCCAGCATCACCACAGGGACACGTGAGCATCTCATGTTCCATGAAGGGCACGGCGATGTGGACAAAATCGGAGATATCACCATGTATTTGGACTGAGTACGTGGATATCCATATTTAGATAATAGTGGAGAAATGGATATTGGTTCTTTCATAGAATGTCTTTCCTAAATGGTCGTGTGAATACGATGTTCAAACAGCTCGAGACAAATGATGCATGAACGGCTAGAACAGTCGTAGAAGTTCATAAAATGGCACCTCTACTGTGATGCGGCCATAAAAAAACCGAAGACAACATTCATGTCATATTACGATATCCAGAATCCAGCATGCTAGCCAGTCTTGGACCATGAGATGGATGTGATACATTGATGTTCCATGATGTCGTTTTTTATACAAGCTGATGCGTGGCCTTACGTACCTTGCCATGTGTGATCACATTTACAGAGCCTTTCCAGATGATGTACCAGGATGTGCCTTTGTCCCCCTGACTGAACACTGCAGCACAACAAACAAGGTAAGTGATCAGCACTGCTTCTTGTCAATCACAAGCACCGATCCTCCAAACGGAGTTGAGCTCACGTTCACTCGACACGTGAAACAGGACATTTTCGAACATGTGCTCTAGTCGTGTTTTTCGTTTGTTAGTTGAAGTACGTCTCTTTTTTTATCATACGCAGAGCCAGAGCAGATGGTAGAGAGAGGAGAGCCTAAAAGATAGATGGCGGTGAGATTACCCTTAATAAAGTAATGAATCAATCATGGAATGAGGATGTTTGTATATCCCAGTGGGTTCACAGGGTTCATGTGAGAGACGGGCTATTCTTCATGTCTGGAGGACAAGTGGTGTGCAGAAGAGGATGTTGACAGAGCATCTGAGCACATGACCACGTCAGTGCTCAGATGCTCTGTCAACGGATGCCACCGCAGCTCATTTACACACTAGACATCTACGTGCAGGTGTGTGCACGTGTGCGCAGGTGTGCGTGCGTGTTGGTGTGTGCTGCCGAGGTCAACTCGTACTCACAGACTGTTCCTGCTTTGGCATGAGATTCAAATACCAGCACCGCTGCCAGTTCCTTACGCACCTACATACACCACAGAGAGAGAGAGAGAGAGAGAGAGAGAGAGAGAGAGAGAGAGAGAGAGAGAGAGAGAGAGATCTGACAGAAGCGCAACTTCCCACAGAGATCCCCAAACTTCAATTTGAACTGTCATCTTGGCAGCTTCTAATGTTTTAATTTTCATTATTTTCTAGTCAGGGCGGGGAGCACTTGTCATCACAGATCCTGAACATTTGAAGGACTACTACAGCACAACTTTCACTCGGATTCTGAAGGCAAAAAAAAAGAAGGCCCCTGTGATATTCCGAGACAAGTTTGACGAGTTGAGTGAATAGAGAAGAAGATGCAGGGATCGGGGGAACAGAACATACCGGGGACAAAGAGCTGCTGGGGACAAAGGCAAAGAGTGAGCGGATAGAAAGACAGCAGAGAGGGAGGAAGAAAGAAGGAAAACATAAGTGAAGAGAGGAAAGGAGAATAGGAGCAACACCAAGAGGGATAAAGACACACAGACACACTCACACAGGCACACAGAGAGCCATGCAGGGCCGGGATGCTCGCATGGCAGTAGTGTGTTGGAGACCCCATTTGGCGTCCCTTGTGTTTCTAAGGCCACTCAGATGACAGGATGGGTTTATAATTATAACCAAGCCAACACTCTGGCACGTGGACACACACACACACACACACACACACACACAGAAAACCAGGTTCATTAATGCATTGGAGCTCTTGAACGAGACACAGAGTTTCTATTACACGGGCTTGGCGCGAGCCCCAATCTGATGCAATCACAATGAGTCGAGAGACCGTAATGACAAACAAGCACATTACACTTGGTACCTCTCCAAACTATTCCACTGCTATGATAAGCCACTTGTGATGCTGTTGTGATGACTCTGTCACCAACAGATATGCTGCACGACTCTGTTCTATCCCCGTGTGACACGGGGGACTTGTCACTCAGCAGGCTGCAGGTGATCTGACAGCCGGCCCACTTTACAGCTGGGGTAGACGTGCTTTAGTTCCTACGTGTAGTCAGGGAATGTATCATCGTGTTGGTTATCAGAGTTATCAGGGCTTGGTCTGTAACATGGAGACGGTCTCCCTACCTTGTGCTATTGCCTCCAAGATCTCTTCTTCTAAATGTGTGAATTGGAATAATCCAGTGATCATGACGACTATTGGTGGTGGTGAGATTGGCAATGGAACACATGATAAGCTATACAACCAAACATCTGATGTTATCCTAATTGTGGCCACATGTCGTCCAAGGTGGAGGTCTTCAAAGCTGAGAATGAATGATTCAAGATGTCTACTTCCAATTGATATCTCCTCTACTGGTAGCTCTGAACTTCTCCCGACTACTGAACAATGGTAGTCTCGTGAATATCAGATCACCGTCTGCTGAGGCCTCACTAGTACGTGGTCGGATTCTTGAAGGTGGATGTGATTGGCTTATGTGAAACATGGCTGAAACCAAATGTTGTCCTCCCTTTCTCCTCAATGAAGCTTCCTGACCTGACTCTCTGATGCCCATGCACCTCGGGTGAATAAACAAAGTGAGGGTGTGCCCTTCATATAGAAGTCTATTTACAACTTCAACTTCTAAACTCTAATCTAAATTCAGATGTTTTAGAAGCTCTGACTCTAAGTCCATCTCCCTCAGCCCTCAGTCCAGATTGTGATCCTCTGCTGACCCCCCGACCTTTATTTACCGTTTCTTGAAAAGTTTGGGGAATTTGTCACGGGTCTTGCTTTGCATTCAAATGAGATTCTAACGGTTTGGTTCTGATATCCATCTTTTTTTAAAAGGCTACGATCTTCTAAGTTAAGTGTTTTGGACATTTGTTGATACTTTTGGGTTCGCTCAGCTTTTTTGGAGTTGACTCATTGCAGTGGCCGCAACATTTCTTTCGTTTTATCTAAAGAGATATCTGTTTCTGATCTGAATGTCTTGCCAATCCCATCTGCTGTGTCAGCTTGTTTCCTCGTTTAATTTGAAGCATTGGCCTATCCTGTTAATGTCAGCACAGACGTAATTACAACTCTTCACATTGGTCCATCCACTGTAGCTGCATTTGGCCAGCAGCTGCCTGAAGTCTTGGGTTCTTCAACTGTAGAGACTGACTGTTGAAAATGGCTCTAGCGACTTAAATGCACCCCTATCTAGTCCCCCTGATGGAGATGCACCTCTCACTGCTAGAGTTAAGCCACTGATGAGGCTTACACCTCAGTTTAAAGAGGAGACACGTGCTCTTTAGTGGGGTTGTTGGAAAATGGAACATAAACGGTGAAAATCAAAATTGGATTTTTTTTAAACATATCTTGGCATGAGTTTTTATTGAAATAGTAGCATATATCTCTAGCTTTATTGATATCAATACATGTTATCTCTGATTTTTTCTTTGAAACTAATCAACTTAACAAAAAAGAGTTATTTATGAGCTACTCACCATTCACAGGCCATGAGTTTCTAGACTCTTTCTGCAATAAGGTTGATGAGATCAGAACTCCTGCAGACCCGGTCTTGCCAAATTCATACCTACAAAATGAGTCACCCATGGTCCCTGTTATTACAGCTTTTGAGACTATCTCTGTTGATACTTTGACTAAGCTTGAGTCAGCTGCTGGAAAAACTACTTATCTACCTGACCCTTTACTAGCAAAACTTTTTGAAGACCTATGACCTTTCCTGTGACCTACAATGCTGAACATTGTTAGATTATCACTCACTACTAGCACTGCTCCAAGTGGTTGTGGTCAAACTTCAACATAGGAAAGCACACCTCGATCCAGGGTCTCTTTATAACTATCGACCGGTCTCTGATCTTCCATTCTTTTCTAAAGTACTAGAGAGAGCTGTGTATCAACAACTTTTGACTCGCAAAGAAGATGATTATCTATATGAAACTTTTTCCATAGGCTTTAAGGGCCTGTCATTCCTTTGAAACTGCTCTGACCAAGGTGGTGAAGGATCTTCTACTTGCTATAGACTCTGATTCCACCTTTCTGCTTCTCCTATTGGACCCCAGTGCAGTCTTGGACACTATTAATCAATATACACTATCAAACAGAATGAATTGTGATTCGGGTTTCTGGCTAAGCTTTATTTTCACTGAAGCCCTATTTCTCTGGAAGAACACACTGTGCCTGCTATAATAGCATCATGTCAAATTTTCCTGATCTTAAATATGATGTACCCCAGGGCTCCATTTTTGGCCCTCTGCTTTTCTCTCTTTATATTTAACCTCTTGGCCAAATTTTCCGTAGTTATGGAACAAATTCCCATTGCTATGCAGATCATACTCAGCTATATGTGCCTATAAGGTCTGATGATCACCCTCAAATGATTAATTTGGAGGCTTGCTTGGCTGTTGTGAAAATTAGGATGTCGCTAGCTTCGAAATTCAGATAAAACTAAGATACTGGTCCTTGGTCTTGGTAGACACAGACATCAATTTGACCAAGTAGTAATAACAATAAACAAATGTGTGATTTACATTACACTATATTAAAGGCATTTAACAGACGCTCTTATCCAGAGCGACGTACATCAAGTGCATAGATTCACAAAGAGTGGTAGCCCAAAATCTTAGTGTGATGTTTGAGCCCAGCTTTCCCCAGTACATTAAAGAAATCACCAAGACTGCCTTTATCCACCCGTATAACAGCTATAATTCAGCTTTTCCTCTCCATGTCTGAGACAGAGAATAAATAATTGCATTATAATCTGGTATTTAGATGTTAGACAGTTTGTGATAATGGGCCATACACGTAAAATTGACTTGACTTGACTCTGGGGTTGGTTCCTTAGCTCTGATTAGGCCGAACCTATGGATATTATATAAGTCAACTGAGGGGAATTTCCACAGATGTAGATACCTCCTGTTGTCATGATTTCACATAAAGACAATGACATCATTCTTGTCTTGGAAGAGACACTCAAACAAAGTAACGACAATGCTCTCCTGTCGAGAAAAGATGATAACAAGAAGGGGGAAAAAAACCAGCTAGTCGTGCATTTTCAGATTGTCAATTAATCAAACCACAAATAAAAACTTGTCTTTTCTTCGACTATTTGGCTTTGGACAGAACTCTCTGGGTATTCACCAGTGTAGGAGAGCATGTGGGAATTCTGTTTTAAGGTGGAATTCCGGTGTAAGATTAGCATATGAAACAAGTATTAATGTCACTTAAGTCTACAGTTTAGTTCCAAAGGTGACGGGGATCACCGACTCTCTTGTACAATCCATATGCAATGATGAGACGGAGTGGAAGCCAGCACTTCACAGCAGCCAAGCGGAGTGACAGGTCAACTGGAATATGATGTCAGATCTATAATTCAGTGTAAAGCATGTCCGGAGTATCAGATGAGAGCCATAGAGAAAGAGAGAAGGTTAGTGGAAAGAGAGAGACAGAAACAGAGACACACAGAGAGAGTGAATGGGAGAAACAATTGCTATGACATTGTATAGCAATGAATTCCTCTTATGTTGAATTTTTTATAAACATAAAATGTGTAAGTTTTTGTTTTTTTCTCCTCTGTTAGATCTCTCTTCATCTCATCCCTATCTCCTCGGGGGCAGTAAAATGGACAGTCATCTCTCTGTTGTTTCTTTGAAATCTGCTGGTTAATGATTACAGGCCCAGTGTGACTTGGGCTCAGGTGCTGCTGGTTGCATCTGAATGGAGCTGCTTGTGACCCAACCTGCCCTCTCCACCTTTGCCTGTCTCTCTAGCTCCCTTTCTGTGAC